>CM049795.1:43570219-43870145 GCA_027422405.1 Ptychobarbus kaznakovi
ATGGTGCTCCAATCAAAACCATCAGTCTAATGCCTCTTCGATCACCCCTGCACTTCCATTACTTTCCAGAATGCTCCCTCAGCATTAGCCTCCATGCTTATTTATTCCTGGTTGCCGCAATGAGGGCAAATTTGACAAACATCAGGTGGCTTTTGATGGCGGGAGGATTTGGTGACTGAGTCAGAGCCGCTGAGGAGTTTGATGGCTCTCTCTGAATAGCAATGCGCCTGGCAGGCCTCCATCACATTGTTGACTGAAAATGAGAGTGAGAGCGCGAGCGCTAATGCACTAGCTGAATTGCTATGCAGCTCGACGATGCGGCGTTGAAGGGTTGATTAGCGCTAAAGGCAGAGAGCTCAGGGTCTCTGGTTTGAAGAGTATCATTTACCTTTAGCCTTGACTCAACTTCAGAAATAAGTGATGGCGGCACACTTGTACACCACTGCTAATTTAAATAATATTGATAAAGTCCTTAAATCTGCTCTCTGACTTTCAAAACCTTGATCCAGACCTTCTCAAAAAGATGCCTTTTCTGGTAGAACATGTCACTCTGTTGATACCTTGCTAATTTCTATCATTTCTCTCTGTAATGGGGGTCAACTCGGAAAGGTCAGATCTCTAACCTGCATAGACATTAATGTGGAGTTGGTCCCCCTTTGCGGCTATTAACAGCTTCTACTCTTCTGGGAGGCTTTTTGCACATTTATCCACTTATGTTGGACGAGAAAGTCTGGTTCAATTTAATTTCCATTAATCCCTAAAATGGTTTTGATGTCAGGAGTTTGTTCAGGCTGGTCAAGTTCTTCCACAGCACACTCATCCAACCATGTCACAATTAGCAGCATAGTATTGTCCAAAGTGTCTTGGTATGCTGAAGCTGGTCTTATGAAGCAAACCAACTGGTCTGTACAAGAAACTGAACATTATTAGCAACATTATTACCTGTAATCCACAGCCTAATCTTCAGTAAAGAACTTGATTTGTGTAAAAATGTCCCAAAAAACATATGGGGGACAGCATTTTGCACCACTTCTGTAGAATGACCCGTATATATAAAGCAACCACAGGTGAATATAACATGTCGTACGCACCACAAATTGGCCTTAAAACTAAGAGCAATGATGTTATGATTTTATTTTATTCAGTGACACTATGACATTCTTTATAGTCTCTCATTCACAGTAAAAACATGAATTCAACCTCTCTTATCTCCTGTACGAAAAAAAGCCTTAAGAGATTCATTCCAGCGGCAGTAATTGAAAAGATTAAGTAACATACTGGAGTTCAGCGGCGGTGCCGCGCACAGAGCGCAAGCCTGATTGAATTTTAAGTTATCAGGGGGCATTTGATTTTCATTGAGTGTCCGCGCTGGTGCCACTTTCAGCAGAATATGGAAAATTACACTTAACATGCTACATTAGGTGTGGAATGGATTTTATAAATCAAAGCACTAAGGAAGAATTGCAATTAATTCAAATGCACGTGACATTTATGAAAATGGTAGGATGTTACTGTTGCATTCAAGCTGAGCTTAATGGAATATTTACAGGATGTATTAAAAACGGCTTTGAAAGAATGTTCACTCTAGTTATTTGTGAAATGTACTAGTAATTTCTAAGAAATGGCAAGTAACACAATGAATTAAGTGTGACATTTTGAAGTACTTACAATGTCAGGGAATGAGGTCAATTTCAGGAGCATTTAAAAATGTATAAAACACTTATATTCATTTTTTCAAGAGTAAAAAAAATTATATTAATAATATAAAATAGTTTATTATTATTATTATCATGTAACTATCTTACTTATAATTGCACATTTTAGTGTCACTGTGACTCACTTTTAGAAATGGAAAGCAAAAAATTATTATTGGACATATTCAAGAAAACTTTTTGATTTTAAAAATACAGACGAAAATAAAATAGAGGCTTGGGCTATTTTGGGCTAAAATGAAATAAAATTCAAGATGAGACTTTTGCTTTTATTTTAAACGTACTCTATCTTTAATGTTTTACTCAGAGGCAGAAATGGAAAGTGGGAAAAGGTTACTTGTCCTATTTAAAGAAAACTTTCAGATTTGTCTTAATACTAAGTGTTTAAAATGATTACAGGTCCAATTTAAAGAAAACTATTAGAAAAAGATTATTCTAGTAAGAAACCACTCAGAAGCCACCCAAAACCACTCACATTTTCTTCCGAAATCTAGTTTTTTACTGAAGCTTGCAGACAGCCAACGTTTTACCAAGACGACAGGAAGTCTCAAACAGGAACAGGACTCGGATCAGAAGTACATTATGAAGGTTTTGAAAGAGGTTTTGAAAGTCTCTCCACATCAATCCTCGATGTCGAGTCTAAGAACACGAGGAGAGGTTCGTGGATATAAGTCTGCTCTCAATAATAATAGCACTCCAACTAAACGGTCTGCACCCAAATCGAAAACAACATTTCAGTTTCTCTAGTACTTCAGTCGAGGAGGGATATCAGGGTTCCTGTGCGTCTGCAACATCAGCTTTCTGCTGTCAAGTGTGGGCCGGTTCCTGCTGTGAATCCCACCTGTGGTGGAGTGGGTCAATACCAGAGTGCTGCAGTGTTTTTAACACCACGAAGCACGCAATAATTTAAGAAAACCATGGCGAGAAGATAGAGTCTACAGCATTATGTAAGTTTCTCATAAATGCTGAGATAATATCAAGTTGACTTCATTTCCGGCTCCGCTTGCATGCATGCAGACGTTTTGGCGCATCAGCCTGATGCGCTCATGTATTTTTCATTAAAATCACAATTGGCAGCACGCTGAGATGCCACCTAATTTCTCGCATATCATCTCTGATTGTAACCTGATCTTTTTGTTGCGGCAGACGTATTCATATCTGAAAGGAGAACGCAGAAGTCTACGATATGAAAGCGTAGCCGCAGGCATGCTGCTTTACAAGTGAACACCACATCTCCCTGAGCACGGCTGGTTTGGAAAAGCCGACGATGGGAACTCAACACATTACAACCACCAGCCGCGGCTCCGGGTGACTCCATCAGACGGCTGACAGGGAGCTGATGGAAGGAGGTGCGGCGGTGGCCTGTGAAAGCACTCCACTGGGCACTGAGCCGAATACAATTAGGCAATCAAAAAGCCATCCCTGCCAGAACAAAGACTTTGTTTTCATGAGTAACAAGTAGACCTGAGCTTTGATAATACATGAGCGACTGGAAACTAGTCATTTACACATCAACAATATACTTTAAACTGAAACTTTTAAAAACAATAAAAAAAGCATATCTGAAAATATCCCCATTCACACGGATCCACAAAAAATGACTAGAATGCTGTATTATTACTTTGAGACTTTATTTTTCGAACATTTGTAAAATAAATACAATGCCAGGCCAGTAGTTAGCGATGTTACTTTGTAAAGAAACACTACGCACCTATAGACTGAACACATAATGCACTCCGATTTAACAATTTTATTTTTGTAATTCAGAGACGACAATAGTATCGTTTTTAAAAACGTGTACTTTGAAACCCGTTTTAAAAGTTAGCATTTGCAGGCCCCCAAAACGGCATTGTTGTGTAATTGAAAGGCTGAATTGAGTCCAAAGTTTTATGTTTTAAATATTGAAAATATTGTCTAATAAACATACATTTATTCATCAACAATGTACTAAAAACATTAAAAAAAAAGTTTTGCATACGTTAATGTTGTCAAAATGTTCACACAGATTATAAAATCAACTAGATGAGGTAGAGAGACTTACATCATGGTGCAGGACAACTGTCTCTATTGACGTGAGCAAAACAAGAGCTGATCGTGGACTTCAGGATGAGACAGCAGCAGCCCTAACTCCTCTTATGATCAGTGGGACCTGTGGATAGGTAGCAGATTCAAGTACCTCGGTGTAAACATCTCAGAGGACCTGACATGGGACTACACACATTCAGACTCAGGTTTTAGAAAGCAGGCATAGACTGTCCTCTGCGACAGCTGAGGAAATTAGGGTCTCACCAGCAATCCTGAAAACTTTTATCAGGGGCCATAGAAAGCGTACTGACTCAGTGCATCTCAGTGTGGTATAGCAAGCCACAAACCAGACTGCAAAGCTCTACAGAGAGTCGTGCGCTTAGCTGAGCGATCTCAGGGTCTGCCTCTTCCTCTCTGCAGGTCATCTACCTCAAACTGCAAAAAAGCAGAGCTGTAAAATCATCAAAGACTCATCTCACCCCGGCAACCATCTTTTCTGTTTACTGCCATTGGCAAGCGCTTCAGGAGCATGATGGCAAAATAAACGAAGACTGAGGAGAACTTCTTCCCTCAGGCCATCAAGGCTCCTAAACACAAACCCAGTTTATAAGCATTTACAAGACTCGTTTACATTTACCATCTTCTGTATTGCTGCTACATGTACAAACCCGTTTGCACACCCCTCTGCACATCCCTGTCCACATTACTACTTATTAAGTCCCTGTATACTGTTTTTTTTGAACATCTTATTTGTCTTGCACTTTTTTATTTTTTTTGTTCTTATTATTGCACGTTGTATCTTTCTTTTTTTTTTGCTTATATTTTATAATATGCTCCTTGTTGTGTTACTTCTATTTAACATTTATTTCTTTTTGCATGTACACTGAGCGGACCTGACTTGATTTGCATTTCACTCTGATTATACCCTGTATAAGTATGTGACGAATAAAGAACTTGAAACTTGAACTTGAACTAAAGTGCTGTATTATGCATACCAGGTTGGCGATGTCAATATATCTGGCATCCATAATGCAGTGTTTGTAGTCATGTTCATGGATCTGTGTGAAGGGTGATTGGTTTGACAACATTGTCATCTACACACAAAACTTTTTTAAAACTTCTACATCATTTTTTGTGTAAATGTACCCTAAATGCAATTTAAACGAATATTCTGGGTTCAGAACAAGTTATCTTCTAGCATTTATGGCATAATGTTGGTTTATCCTTTAAATAAATACACACACAAAAAATTTTAATTGAGTTTATGTTCAGCACTAACAATGGAAGTGAATGGGGCCAATTTTCCAATAAAGAAAGAAATGTTGTGTAGTTTTTATTTTATAAAAAGCACATTTACATGAATTATTTCACCTCAAAGTAAATCAATAAATAAGGTAACATTTACAATAACAACTTTCAATGTCACATTGACTCAATGACACAACGTCACAGTTTTTACTTTCTCACTTTAACTTTAATATTTTACTCAGAAGTGGAAAAGGAAAACTTTCAAAAGGTTCAAAACCAAAGGTAATCCATTGCATCTTCAGTGGCTCAGATGTCGAGAAAAATGACGACTGCTATGTCCATTATTACATCCATCAACAAAACACCTCAATCGCTTAGGAGCCATTCTTGTCTACATCTGCTCCAGAGTCGAAACAATGGAGGACTGATGACAGCTCTCTCAGGGTGGGTCTAAGGTAAACGCTAGTGTCAATCAACAATCGTGGGAGGGGCCTGGGTCTGTGTGACATCACACAGACAGGCATCTGAGAATGGTTTGATATGAGAAAGGGGAAATTATTTAACAAGATTAAAAAAAAAACACTGGGTGCATCTCCATCATTATTGGGTGGTTGTGTACACACACTGCCAACACACAGTTCAGTTCAAACAACTTGTAAAAGAGCATGTAGCATACGATGACTCCTTTAAGATGTGCATTATTTGAAGGTAAAGCTGTTTAAATGATCGCTTTTACAGATTTTTTTAGGGTTTTAGAGTTGAATATAAATTTATTTAGTAAGCATTTATTATTACCATATTAAAATGAAGATCATGCCTTGTGGCTGCACTATTGAAACTGTGAGTCTTAACATTTAAGGATTGGTCCGGTTCGCATCCACTGTACCGTAACTGTAACTTGTTTGAAAAGGAGAGATGAGTGGATTCATTTTTGTGTTGATCAAAATGATAAAAATGACCCTCTAAAGTTTCGGAAGAGATCTCAACAATGTTGTCAGAGGTCATAGTCACTATTACTGCATATGTACTAACTAAAGGAAGCGTGAATCTTCTTGACGTTGCATGACTTGAATGCTGAGTAAAGCCATGCAGCTGACATTTATCATGAATATAAGGGTAGCTGACATAACATACAGACGTTTTTCAGCAGCAAGATTTCAGACTAAAATGTATTGGAAGTGTTTATGCACCATTTTAATATATTTTCACTTCAATAGCCTCGCTGTGTGACAACTGCATGATGTTCCTCCATTAATATGGGATAAAAACAGCATGCACAATTAAAATGCATGACATATGGCGTCTAATGTTGCGGTATGCTTAACATGTCATGTCAAACACCCAAGCTCTCAGTGCGAGTCTCTCTGAAACTGACTTCTCACACCTCCATGACTGCCAATAAGCTGCTCAGGGAAACACAGGGTGACCTTTCGCGAGTGTTTTGAAGCTGAAAGGAATAATAAATGTTATAGACAATAATGCTTTGGTCAAATATTAAGTATTTATGTTTACAGGGAGCCCCGGTGGTCTACATTCAAAGAGCGTGTGATCGATCTTCATCAGGGTAATGCTTTCCCTATGCTGGACTGTAAAACAATGTTGTGTCAAGTGTGTCTTTTGATAATGGCTGGGTATCAGTGCTATTAGTATTTATTCATATTTTTAATATTTAATAGTTATAGTTAACACTAACAACACTGCTTTTCAACTCATTTGATTACACTGATAGAAGTTTTATTTTAATATTTTCAGTTTTAATTATGGTTCATTTTAATTTATATATTTATATACAGTTGAAGTCAAAAGTTTACATACAGCTTGCAGAATCTGCAAAATGTTGATTATTTTACAAAGTAAGAGGGATCATACAAAATGCATGCTATTGTTTATTTAGTACTGACCTGAAATAAGATATTTCACATAAAAGATGTTTACATGTAGTCCACAAGAGAAAATAATAGTTGAATTTATAAAAATGACCCTGTTTTAAAAGTTTACATGCACTTAATTTTAATATGTGTTGTTACTGAATGATCCACAGCTGTGTTTTTTTTGTTTAGTGATAGTTGTTCATGAGTCCCTTGTTTGTCCTGAACAGATAAACTTCCTGCTGTTCTTCAGAAAAATCCTTCAGTTCCCACAAAATCTTTGGTTTTCCAGCATTTTGTGTATTTATTTTGAACCCTTTCCAACAATGACTGTATGGTTTTGAGATCCATCTTTTCACACAGAGGACAACTGAGGGACTCATATGCAACTATTACAGAAGATTCAAACACTCACTGATGCTGCAGAAGGAGAAACCATGCATTAAGAGCCAGGGTGTGAACAATTTTGAACAGAAGGAAGATGTGTATATTTTTCTTGTTTTGCCTAAATATCATATTTTTTCATTTATTGCTGCCCTTCAGAAGCTACAGAAGATAGTTACATGTTTTCCAGAAGACAAATTAAGTTACATTTACCCTGATCTTCAAATTAAAAAAGTTTTCACAAGTTCTAATTTTCTCTTATGGATTGCATGTAAACATCTTTTATGTGAAATATCTTATTCAAGTCAGTACTAAATATACAATAGCATGCATTTTGTATGATCCCTCGTAGTAAAATAATCCACATTTTGCCGATTCTGCAAGGTGTATGTCAACTTTTGACTTCAACTATGTATGTATATATGTGTGTGTGTGTGTGTGTGTGTGTGTGTGTGTGTGTGTGTGTGTGTATATATATATGAAAATGTTTCATGTGTTATTAATATATCAATCAAATTTTTATTTAATGTACAAAATAATATTTTATATTACCAAAAAAAGTGTACTCAAGTAGGCAGTGTGCAAGTGCAGTACTATTTCATTCTGAACATAACCTGTGACCTTAGACTCTCATTAAAAAAAACACATCTTAGCTCACCTAAGCCCTAAACTCCAGCCTTTGTGCAGAATTTCATCCATTTAATTCGATATGCGAGATCTTTTTTTCATAGAACAGTACAAAGTGTTACTCAGCGAAATGTTCAGGGACACAAATGCCTGTCTGGCTTCGCTATGTTCTGGAGTTCAAGACCTCCAAATGTCACCGTCCGTATTAAATGTCCTTCCTTGCTCAGGAGATCGGCTACTTGGACTCTTTTTGCAATGCTAATTGTTTAAGCAGCATTATTTTATGAAAATAAACTCTATTCTACTTGTTAGTCACAACTGAAGAACCAAAAAAATTATCATCAAAATAACTTAAATTAGTTTTTCAAAGGGGCATAGAAGAAACAACAATCATGGACAAAACTTAAACAATGGTAGACCAAACAGTATGAAAAAAATATGACAAAAATAGTATGCAAAACATTATGCAACAACAAAGATTTCAAACAGTGTTATGCTATACTAACATCATATAATTCACTTTACTCACCAATAGATCCTCTGCAGTGAATGGGTGCCGTCAGAATGAGAGTCCAAACAGCTGATAAAAACATCACAATAATCCACACCACTCCAGTCCAGCAATTAACATCTTGATAAGAGAAAAACATGTAAACATGTTTCTTTTATAAACATGTTCAACTTGAAACCACCTCTTCTGGCCAAAGTCTATAGTCCCTAATAACACTTCCTCCAGTGAAAAAGTCAATCTCCTGTTGTCCTTCACATCAAAGACATTTGTTTAGAGCTGTTTTGGACCATTTATTTTATTTGGCTTGTAAAAGGTGCTTGATCTGTGCAGATTTCTCTCCTAATTCATACCAGGTGATTTTTCACTGAAGAAAGCAATATTATGGACTCTATTTTGGCCAGAAGCGATGATTTGAAGTTAAAACTCTCTTAATGATGGATGTTTCTTAAACCACAAAGCATTTAACTTCACAAGACATTAATTGATGGACTGGAGTGGTGTGGATTATTGAGAGTTTTTTTTTATCAGCTGTTTGGACTCTCATTCTGACGGCACCCATTCACTGCAGAGGATCCATTGGTGAGCAAGTGATGTAATGCTACATTTCTCCAAATCTGATGAAGAAACAAACTCATCGTGTGGGGGTGAGTACATTTTCAGCTAATTTTCAGGTGAACTACTCCTTTAGCAAATGTAGTAGTAGCTATTTTATTTTACCTTTTAAAGAGTGTTTTAAGCAAATACAAATGAGACTGTACAAATTCATACAAACTAGCCACCAATTTGCCAAGATGTAAAATAGTTACAAATTGCCATGAGATCGTGTTGGCTATTCACAGTCACTGTAGAGCAAAGTTCAAACACAGGTGTTGACGCTGGTTTTAGCACGTTTAGCCCCTTTTCACTCAACTGCTACATTTCACGTTTACAGTCGAACAAGTACATCATGCGGTTCACATAGTGCAGTACGCTACCGTATGAACACATGAGCACTATTCATACTACAAAATAGCATAGAATAGAGTGAAATGGGACACAGCCGAAGAGAGAAGAACTATTGATGGAGAAAATGAACACGACTCAATGTTTCTCTCCTAAATAAGACAGACATTTCTGCCTGGATCGCAGTGGCATTTGGGTGACATTTAGCAGTGCAGCCTGAGGGGATCGGGAGCATGTCCTTCTAATTTAGTAATTAACCGGGTTCATTTCTAAACTTCAAACAGAGGTGATAAAAATACCTGCCTGTGGATGACAGCAGAAGCCAGTGAACAGAAAACAGTGTTCATTTCCAATCTACTCCTGGATCTGTTAATTATGATGCATGCTTTTAATAATTAATGGTGGTTGATGGATTAACTGATACGTTTCGTGTGAACTCTAGTGTCTTGCTTGTTCTGCACTTTAGATAATGATCCGTCACACCGCTCTCACTTTTGTTTGAGAGTTTGATGAAGTGATGAAGGGCCGTTAACACAATAAACCCCTTTCACCCCCAAGACCAGGAAGAAACGGAGTGAAACAGAGCAAGAGAACAATATTAAAGGGTGTAAAAGACACGTAGAGTGTGAAGCAGCTGTTTGGTTTCAGTCTGCTCCTGTCGGATGTTTTAACAGTGAAAAACTAGACCGTATAAAAGTCCCAAAGCGATCCAGTCTCACAATGGAAATGTCATTCCAGTGTTGTTTGCTGTGTAGAAAAGCTCTCAGTGGTTGTTTAACCTCATTCAAGAAAGGGTTTTTGAAAGACTAGGAATACAGAAGAACAACAGTTGTTTGTAATGATAGTACTGTATGAAATGCATTCGTTCGTTTGATTGTTGTTTACTCACACACTCAATATTTAGTATGCGCGCACACATTATGCAGCATATACATGATCAAATGCAATGAAAGTCAGTAATTGAGACTAGCATTAATCTAATAAACAATTATGATAGATATGTGGAATAGGAATTTGAGAACAGCAACTAACTATATTTATTTAACTAACTTTATTTATTTAACCCTGACTCAAGCAAGATAATATATTGCTTTGTAACTGTTGAATGCATAAAACACACAATGATTCAAAGCAATATGTAATATACATAATAAGAGAATCTGGTATTGAGTTTGATAATTCTTGCAAAATAAACCCATAGAATATGTAATGCACATTGAAGGCAATTCAGAGTTTAGCTCCAACCCTAATCAAACACACCTGAGCATGCTAATCAGAGTCTTCAAGATCATTAGACAATCACAGGTAGATGAGTTTGATCAGGGTTGGAGCTAAACTCTGCAGCAGAGAAAGATTTGAGGAACCCTGCCATAGACTATGTAATGCAGGGGTAGGCAACGTCGGTCCTGGAGTGCCGCTGTCCTGCAGAGTTTAGCTCCAACCCTAATCAAACACACCTGAACCAGCTAATCAAGGTCTTCAGAATTACTAGCGCTACTAGGTTTATTTCAGGGTTGGAGCTAAACTCTGCAGGACATCAGCACTCCAGGACCGACGTTGCCTACCATGTAATGTAATGTAATATTAATGGGTAAATAAATACGCAAATAAAAACATTTATTTTGGATTCATTATTTTAAGATTTATAATACAAATAATAAAGAATTCTTATAATAATAATACATTTTGTAATTCTCTATTCATTCTACTGTTGTTAATACATCTATATACAGAAAAGTTGGTGTTCTAAAAAACTGTCAAAGGCATAGAATTCTCTGACATTAAAATGTCCAAAGGGAGAACCAGTAAACACTGTAGCGTGACCTTTCCCTGTGAGACTGTGTAGGCCGAACATGCAGTAAAACCACTGAGGTTTCAGACTCCTGTTAATCCATTAGACCAGGGGTGTCAAACTCAGTTCTGGAGGGCCGCAGCCCTGCAGAGTTTTGTTCCAACCCTACTCCAACACACATACTATGTAGTTTTCAATTAATCCTGAAGGACTTAATTAGTTGGATCAGGTGTGTTTAATTAGGGTTGCATCTAAACTCTGCAGGGCTCTGGCCCTCCAGGAACTGAATTTGACACCCCTGCATTAGACTCTGATGCTGGAGATATTCCACAGCAAAACATCTGCCCACAAGCCTGCCACCCCTGAACCGCGGTAAATGAGCGCTAAAGGCAGACACCTGGCAGTGAGTGTCAGAGCGGTGAAACACCAGTGACCCGCAGACGACAGGAACACGCGCCTCGGAGTTTGCTCATTTGGACAGAATGAGCCCACGCTGGTGCCGTGTTGTTCAGTGTCTGTTTGTGAGATGCGCTTGTCTCTCAAGAACTCACTAATATGTGCTGGTGAAGCTTTCACATCGCAGGATTACATATGAAATCAACTCTTACTCTAGACTGGAGCAAACACCACCAGTGCTCAAACTGAGCTTCAGGGATTTAAACAAACTCGAAGTATTAAACCACAGCGTATAACTTCAGAGAACTGTATTTCAAAGAGATCAGACTCAGAAGTTTCACTTGATGGATGCTAAAATAAGTGGAAACATCTCTTTGATTCACAAGGAGGACACATAGCCATATTTAAATTAAAGCCATCTATCTATCCATCCCTCTATTGATATATCCATTCATAGATCCATCATCTATTTATCCACAAATTCTCCATCTATCCATCTGATTGTCTGTACACCAGTCCATTAATCTATCAATCCATCCATCATCTATTTATCCAGTATCTATTTATCCATCTGTCAATCCATCTATCCATCCATTTATTATCCATCATAAATCTATCTATCTATCTATCTATCATATATCTATCTATCTATCTATCTATCTATCATACCACCTGTCCATTCATTTATTATCCATCCATCCGTATTTCCATCCATTAATTATCTATCATTCATTATCTATTCATCCACCGATCTAAGTATATATACACTAAGAATAGAAGTATAATATCTTCTTAATAAATATCTTACTGATCCCAGACTTTTGACCGGCAGTGTGTGTGTTAAAATGATTCCCATTCTCCCTTTAAGAATGAGTGGATCGGTGCGTGATGAGTCTCTGGGGTGTTATTGAGAAGTGAAGTGTAAAGAGGGCACCTCCAGGACACTCTTGACTTCCATTCGACCCCAGATTGTTCAGGCCAATTCACAGTCAGCACGTCACAAGCGATAAGCTTTAATGGGCTGGATTACAACACCGCGGATGCTGGAGGAATGGAAACCCCTGGATGAAGAGCCCTGGAGTCACGGCAGAGCAAAGTTACTGTACGCCCAGCCGATCTGACACTATGTGAATAAAACAGAAAGTCCACGGGTGCAGACAAGATGAATGGAGTGGGTGTGGATGGAGGAGGAAGGCGTCGCCGACGGAAAACTTGGAGCGCAGTAGCCAGAAGGTACTAAAAACCGTATTTAGGTCTGAAGCACAAAGCTGTCAGAGTCGATTAATTCAGCTCGTGTGGAGAATCCACAACACAAGAACACAGACGCACGCGGCTCTCCGGGGACCAACTAAAGCAGAATACAAGACTTTAGAATACAAAACAACCTGAGCAGATCCATAACACACTTCACTGTTTGTGCGCTTGATTTCTTGCGATACATTACAGATGTGCTGCTAAATGGAGACGTAGCTTTCAAAGCGAAACCTCAGACCTGCTAGTGTGTAAAAGCCCTGGGGTTTACAGATCTATAGATTCTGCCACACTTCTATCATCATGTGAAGCCTGGGATTATGAATAGGTGATGAAATCTGAAGTCAAGAGGATTTCTGACATGCCTGTAAAGACTGGCTTCGATTCATAAGTTGATATTTGTGGTTTCATGTTACTCATGTTTCACACAGTATGTAAAGATGTTTGAATCTCAGAAGGACCACACAAAATCTCTGTCATTCACACAAATACATTCAACAGCCAGCACATGTTTACCATGTTTAAACCCATTTAATAGAATTCCACAGATATTTTATATATAAATCATTTACAAGACCGATATAAATCAGTGTTATAAATCAGCAGATGCATAAATAATGCTTGGGCTGTGATTGGTTGATTTATTGATTGGTTGGGCTCACGGCTCCATTTAATTGATCAAAAAATGTAGTAAAAACAGCGATATTAGGTAATATTATTACAAATTAATAAATTGCATTAATGCATTTTGAAAAGTTAGATATATTAAATTTTTTTGTAAAGTAAAAGGGGTCAAAAACTTTGATTAATCACCTAAATTAATACAATTAATCAATTAATTGAAAACTTAATGATTAATTTAATGATAATTAAACTTAAAACTGAATGCAAAAAAAAATGTTTTGCAAACACATTGGTTTGTGTTTATTTTTGCAAGTATTTTTTAATTCAAATTAAGTTTATGATAATAATAATTATTATTAAATGTAGTGTAAGTTTATGTATTTTTGTAATTAAATGCCAGTTTCCCCTAAATTTGGTGCAATTTTATTTATTTATTTATTAAGTAGATTTTATTTGGGACTATATAGAAATACTGTATTTACTGCTAATTACCACCATCTTCTCTTCAGATTCAGCAGAAACTATGAAGAAGAAAAAGATTTCACCTAGAGACTAATTAAAATGTTTTATTTACACGAACAAATGCAAATTCCACAATTTCAACTAAAATGATCAAATGCATGAGAAAGAGAAAGTAGTTTCATCGGGCTAAAATGCATAAATCAAAAGTTTTTTTTGTGAAAGCTTTGATGGGCAGTGACTCACCACCGGCGAGCGTGCTGTGATTTGCATTCAGTGTGTGTTTTATTCATTTCAGGTCTCGTTTTATTGGTTTGTTTTGCTCAGCCTAGCATGACGTTTCTTCTTTAATGGACCTGGTAGCAGGTTTAAAGCACAATGAAGTCAGGAGGAGTCATCTGCATTTGAATGGTGTTTTAAGTGAGTATGTTTCTCTCTGGCTGAGTCACGCACAGTCGTTTACTGCGGCGAGTGAATCGAGGCAGAAACGCAGGATGCTTTCGTGCTGTGTGCGTGCAGGCGGAGCAGGAAGATGTCCAGCTGGTGTCTGCTCGGATCTGGACTCAGCGTTCACCTGTGGAGCGCTCGCTCCCCGGGACAGGCCGTCTACATGCTGAACACTGAAGCAGGGCTCTGACTCGGAGCCGCAAATGATGCTTGTTAATAACTGCTTCCTGAAGATTCAGAAAGTAGAATTCAAATCTCAAGATGCTTGACTTACTGGAGACACTTGGACACTAGAAAGTATGATGTTTTACTTTTATCAATTTGACTAGAGAGAAACGTTCAATTCAAATCGAAATCAAAATTGACATGATTTACTGGTCCTCTGGTCTTACTGTGAAGGATTGTTCAGAGCACATTATTATTCAATGAACATGTGTCATGGTCATCTTTCATTGAAATGTAAGAACCTGTGCTCCGGTTATACAGAGAACACTTTCACTATCCAATCAATTCTGATGGATCAAATTAAGTTCTTTTATCTTGTTTAATACCTGTGTTAGGACAGGACATGGTGTCTGGGATCTTGAATGCTGTGATCCGGTTCACTGACTCATCATTCAATAACTGGGAAATTTGATGACTGAGTCACGTCATTCATCACACGTGAATGTTTCTTCAGTTGTACTTTAACTTGACAATCATCATCATCATCATCATCATCATGAAGAATAATTAATCAATTAACCAATCCCAATATAACAACAACAACAATAATAATAATACATGGATTGGTTAATTGGTTTAGATTATTATTATTATTATTGTTATTATTACTAATTATAATATACTTATTACTTTATTTTTATTAGTAGTAGTAGTATTAATTTTTTATATTAATTATTATTACAATTATAATTATTATTTACTTATGTATAATTGGAAATAATACTACTACTAATTGCAATATAATTTATACAATTTATTATTATTATTATTTTTATTAAGAATATAGAAAACGAATATATATGTGTGTGTGTGTATATATATAAAATAATTCAATCAAATGAGTTATTTCAGCGGTTGTAGAAGGGCACGAGTCTCCTGATCGACGGCTAGAGGAGAAGTCCCTGCTGTTATCAGAGCGATGTAAAAGATAACAGACAGCTCCACAGAAGACGAGAAAGGTCACGGGCCAGCGGACGGCTTCAGCATTAATGCTGTTTATCAGAACGGGTTTTATCCGTGATTATATCAGAGTGACGGTAGTAAACAGAGCTCTTAACCCTGCGTTCAGTGTCAAGAGAGCACGCACAGGTCAACAGCACATCTAAACCGAGCAGATTTACTTCACCAATACACACTCGGTCTTATGAATGATTCATCAGTGCATGTTCTTTCAAATGAATATCTGGAATCGTTCATCAAAATATAATAACATACTCTACATCTATAACAACTTTCCTTCTCAGTTGACAACCACCTGCCAACACAGAGACAAGCTTTCACCATCCAATCAATTCACGACGAATAAAATTAAGTTCTTTGTCTGAGTAATCTTGTTTCACTCAGAATGTGTTATATTACAGAAGTCAAACGGGTTGTAAACCTGCTGATTTTACTGAAGAAACGGAGCATCCTATTTCTCCTCTCTGAGGCATTTAGCATTAATTAAAATCCAATAAAAAGAAATGATTCAGAATCAAAAGGTAAAACTGACTTTGTTGCAAAACACTAGAGATTGAACACAATGACCAAAAGCCGGAGTCTCTCTGCCGGTGATTAAAGTTGACTCACATTGTGGCAGTGATTCATTCTCTCCACATTAAACAGTCACATCCTCCACTACGGACAAGCTAAGTTAATTAGTCCATTGTATCCGGCCTGTAGTTTGTCAAAGTGGCACAAGAGAAGGCTTTTCAAGAGCACAATTCAGATGGCAGGCGGTGTCATTCCTCTACAGCAGACGGAAGTCAGCGCATCGACTGGGAACCTGTGAGACATGCAGATGGAGCTTTAAACCTATACGCTGACCAGCCGAGCCAAAACCCATCTGAACTCGAGCCGTCATGACTGTCAACAAACTATTGCTCAAGAGTCTGCTGTTAACACCGGTGAAGCTTGTTTCACCACAAAACCGACAGGAACTAGAGCGTGCTTAAATATACTCTAGTCAACATTTGAAGTGGATCAAAACTTTCATCAAAGTTGTCCTATAACCGAAAACCAAAATGCATTCTAAAAGTACATCACACATCGTGTTATCATTTTTATTGCATTATTGTCATGGAAATAAAATGTATTTCCCCACACTTTTTTACTGTAATACAAAAATACAATGATGTATTTAAGTAAAATATACATAATATGTCCATCATCATAGTATGTTTTTATTTATTTGAATTCTTTTTTTTTTTACATGATTTTCATTATTTTTTATACATTATTTTCATAGTAAGTCGCTTTGGATAAAAGCATCTGCAAAATGACTAAAATTTGAAAAATGTAATAATTTTCAACCATTTTTTTTACTGTAATGCAAAATATAATAATATATATATATATATATATACACACACATACACACCATGTCCACCACCAAGGGATTTATTAGATTTATTTTTCATTAGTATCATCATTTTTTATTAATGCATTATTTTCATGTTAATCACATGCATTTTCCCACCATTTTTATTACTGTAATGCAAAAATAAAATTATAAATTATTTCAAATAAAAAGTATACATAATGTTCTTCATCATGGCATTTTGTCATTATTATTATTATTATTTCTTATTGTGTTGTTTTAATGGAAATCAAGTACATTTTGCAACAATCTGTATTACTTTAATGCAAATACTATGTAATATGTACAAAAAAGTATACACCATGTCCATTATGGTATTTGCTGTATTGCACTTCATGTAATATGATTTAATAAAATATAATATTTATATATATATTTTTTGTATCAATTTTTATATATATTTTATATTAATATCTAATTATTATATTTTAAATAATATTTGTCTTATTATACAAAATGTATTATATTTTAAATAACTAAATAAAGTAAAATGTCTTGACAAAGTATAATAATGTCAATCTAAAATACGTTTCACTGTAATGAAAACTGTCACAATGCTTTAGAAAACGTCATGTTTTATAAAATATAATATTTTGGCTTTTGGGGTACAATATGAGCTGTCGTATTTTGGTTGGATTCACCCGGCCAGGCTCCTGACAAATGAAAATAACATCAGGCCACACTGACAGAGCTATTACAGGTGCATCATTTCCTGTGAAATGAAACGTTTGAAACAGACCTTTTCTTTTAGCATGTCAATTCCGCTGGTCTCCCTCCATCTGTCCACGAGGATACTAAAGCATAACGTAATGCGAGTGCCGCGGGGATCAAAGACATCCTTTGGTCTCAAGTTCAGTCTATAAATGAGAGGAAATCTCAGAAAAGATGAATTATAACTACAGCCCGCCTGTCTTTCATCTCTGCTCTTCATCATTCTCTTTTCATCACTTTCTCATGTGTCACACACTGATTCAGCAGCGAGACTTCCTGTTTTGTGTCACTTATTAAACATTCAAGACAGGAAAAGCTCACAGCTACAGCCGAGAGACGAGACATGCCAACAAAAACACCAGAAAACAGAACAACAGAGAGACGCAGTGAGAGAATAGTGGCTAGAACGTTAGAACCACAGACAGACACAGACAGATAGATGATCATTTTTACACAAAAATATTATTTTTATATTTTATATTTTATAAAAATGTACTTAAATGAACTATATTTGTAATGCATTTCTTTCTTAGAGTTAGAGTTGATGCAGTAGGATATGAAGCTGGTATCAGGCCTGAGCAGACAGTGGGACTCCTCCATCTGTTGCAGGGCAAGCAGAGAGGATTCTGGGGGACGGCGCGGCTCTGGTCCTGGCCGTGGCACTCAGGTTGGCAGCCGTTCTGCTGGTGGAGGCGTCAGGGAACACAGCCCTCGACAGGCCCGCTCCAACCTTCTGCCCCGCCGGAGGGAAGCCCAGGCACATCCTGCCCAGGAATCAGTGCATCGGGACGGAGCGCTCAGCCGAGCGGAGCGGAGCCAGCCGGGCTTGTCTGGTCCGCGGCCAAGGGGAAGCGCCTAAGGTGTCAACGGCCTGCGGGACAGGCCCACGAGACCAACCCATTACCCCTCCACATTTAGAAACACATTTGTTCACATTTTGTCATTTCCTGTCGGGATATTCATGTGTGGACAGTGGCCCAATAAAAGATCCACATCTGACAAATTTACAGCAGTAATCCCTTGTGAAAAGTGTGCTTAATTGTACTGAATGTGCACTTGTAGTATTTTTAAATCCTAAAAGTATATTTAAAAAATTAACTGTACTTGCAGATAACATTAGTTAAATAAAAGGCCACTTAAGTGTACTTAAAATTAGTACACTTTCATGTTTCCTAAAACACTTAAGTACACTTTTTAAAAGTGCCAAATTAAAAGTATTAAAGTACACTTGAAATTATTTAAAAATGTGCACTTTCTAATAATGTCCAATTAATAGTTTCACCTTAAAACACATTTTAAATCAAACTCTAGTGTGTTAATTGACATTACAATTACAGTTAATATATTTTAAATATACTATAGTGTAAATCAAAAATAATATTTTCAGTGAACTGTACTTGCAGTTAATATAATAATGAAATAAAATGCCACTTAAGTGTGCTTAGAGAGAAACTTTCATCTATGTTCCGTAACACTTAAGGACACTTAAAAAGTGAACTTTGGAATAATGACAAATTAAAGGTTTTAAAGTAAATATTTGTGTTTAATAATCGTTTGTCATGATTATTTTGATGTGTTGACTAACATATTAAGCACACATAAAGTACTTGATTATAATTTTAACCGTAGTGTTATTTAGTTAAGTTAATTTATTTTAAATGTACTAAATTGCAAATGCATCGTTACAAATGTGTAAATAATTCTGTATTTAAATACATGACATACAATTTTCAATAGAAATGACAATAACGTGCATTTTAGTTCACCAGAAACCAGCACATTTAAACCATATTTCAAAGCCAATAAAAGTTATGAAATGACATATATAGATGTAGTTAGGTGGGTTAAAAACCTACTTAAGTGGGTTAAAAAGTACTCTTAAGTAAAATAATTGCATTCAATACCAATTTAAAGCATGATAAATGTAATCAACATGCACTCAAGTTTCTGAAATGAATGCATTAAGTAAATTACTGTACTAATTTTCTCTTTAAAAAGTAAAGAAAGGAATTACTCAACTTTTCTGTAATTTAATTACAGTTACTTCAGTTTTAATTGCATTAAATACCAACCCCAACAACATCATAAGCTATAGAACAATTCAATATAGTGCATTTAACATCATTATTTAATATTTTGCTTTAACAACAAAACATTTACCATCTAATGGTAAAATGTAGGCCTATGCTTTTAATGGAACCTTCTCCCTTTTATTTGAAGAATTAAAAGAAAATCAGTTTCATGTCTATCCATGCATTGCTACCTGGTCTCGTGGCATTTATGTACCTGGGTGCACTTTTGCAGTTTTTTTTGCTGTACAACTCTGTAAATTTGTGTGAAAAGAAATAAAAGGCTTCAGAGTTTTGATAAAAATTTAGAAATTTTCACACAATTACTTGAAGAATATCATGTTATGACTTCAAAACAATATTAATATCCTGGGAGATATGAAAACTGATGCTTTTGAATGTTAGCATCACACATATCCAGCTTCATATCTATGGGTTTTCATAGACGGTAAGTTTGTTCGGTAGTTCACGGAGTACGGAGACGCACTTGAGAAGCGAGGATCTCCGGTTCGAATCCTGTGTAACCACGGTTCGACAAAACAGATCAAATCTGCACATAAGGAAGTTCAAATAGCACGGTTGCATCAACAAATACGTTTTATATCAGTTTTGCATTTGTTAACACTATCAGGTAGGTTTAGGGTTGGGTTTGGGCATATTTCCAACATGATAGAGCATTAACTTTTAGTGACAGACCCGGATATTTGAATTCTGAACCGCCGCAATACGTTTCTGAATCAACGTAATTAAAACAAAGCAATACGTGCCTATATCAACATAATAAAAACGTGCCAGGATTCACATATTGAACCCATGTTTTAGCGCACTCAGTGGACATTTCTCTTTGTAACTGTAGCAAAACGTCTCGCTAAAAGTGCACTAAGGTACACATTTGTTGTGTGACTTGAAGTAATTGGTAATAAGTAATGCAATACGTTTTAGAGAGAGTAATTAATACAGTAATCTAATTACACTGTTGAAGAAGTTAGTAACAAGTAATTCAATCTTTCCTAGATAACTTACCAGACACTGCCAAAAACATTACATTCAGCTAACACTTAATTCTATTATCTTTTTCTTATATTACTTTTTCTCAAAAGATAACTCCAGATTATGTTTGAAAATATAAACAGAAAATATAATTGCACAAATAAGCAACTCTCAGAAACATTTTGACAGGATACTGCTGTTTTTGTTGACGCAGCGTCACATATTAACGACGGCAGCATTTCTTTAAGTCATGAATATCTGCTTTCCACCAATAACAGAAAGGAAAGGCTGGAAAAGTGATGAAAGATGAGAAAGATACATTATATGGCAGAAGGGTTTCTGGGTGTCAGGGAGATTATTTGTGGTTCTCTAAACTCATAAATCAGAAGGACGCAGGCTGACGGGGAACCGCTGTGAGTCACAGAGTTCTGGACAGCGAGTCCCCATCATCCACTCTCACCTTCAACAGACTAGCAGTCCTCTTAAAAACCCACACACAGCCTCTTCAACAGTGTTCTTGGTCTGAACAATCCACCATTAGCGCAGGCTGCAGCATCAATTTCTGAATAGAAGTAGCTGCACACGATGCACTGTATACTGTATACTTATTTAACAGCAAACATCAAAATCATTGCAATCTGTGTCAATGCTGCCCTATTTTTTATTATGTTGAAACAAATATGCAAGTGTAACGGATGTATGCCAGTAAGGGCTGTGTGTAAACCTCACTCTCCTGACCTCAAAAAGAGGCGCTCTAGCGACTGACGCTAGAGGCTGGTAGCCTTTGGCGTTCCTTGTTAGAGCGCCCGCCTCCCGCACCGGAATCCGGGTTCGAGACCCGCTTGGAACACGAACGAGTTGTGGTGGTATGGACCCGGGAGGGGGTGTAACATTGGTGCCGTGACCCGGATGGGAGTGAGGTTTAGGGGGGTGAGTGTAACGGATGTATGCCAGTAAAGGGCTGTGTGTAAACCTCACTCCCCTGACCTCAAAAAGAGGCGCTCTAGCGACTGACGCTAGAGGCTGTAGCCTTTGGCGTTCCTTGTTAGAATGCCTGCCACCCGCACCGGAATCCCGGGTTCGAGACCCCCTTGGAACACGAACGAATTGTGGTGGTATGGACCCGGGAGGGGGGTGTAACACATGCATGTATTCACTCTACAGAGAGTTAGATGTTGAATAGTGTTGTGGCATTTGCTTGCTTGCTGTACAAACAGGCTGTATAGTGACATTTACACTAAGAATATGTGAAGCTCAAAGCTGCAGTCCATAAGTTTTGCCTCTTTGTTGCATCTCTGTTTGAAAACCTGCAATAGCAGATATTTGCGCAATTATCTTCATTACGTTTGGTTGTGCACCGGCATGCTCCAGCGCGGATGAATCCAATGTTTTGAGGTGTATGTGTGGCTGTCGGTCACCGCACCGGTGTGGATACTGTACTTACTGATACTGACCTATGTCTTGGAATATATGACCCAAATAACAATTTTCACCTGATATTGTCATCTGAACGAGTAACAAGACTGCCATGTTTGTTCTGACCAACTGAGGAAAAAAAGCATTACAATAAATTGCGCTACAATGGTGATTAAATCTAACGACCGGTTAGCTCATATCACATCAAACCATGTAAATGATTATAATTGTTATACTTTGTTCTCAAATGGTTAATGTTAACAACATAGGCATTGCGTGACTGTGTGTATATTGTGTATTAGCGTGTAGATTTCAATTTCTGTACAGTCTAAACCCTAATCGTCATTTCATATTAAGAAATTATTTTAACCCAAAAAGCTAATTATTCTTCCTTCGAACTGTTTCTCTTTAAAATACAAATCTTGTGAATTCTCAGGCTCTGTAATCAGATGCATGTTATGTCAACTGGAATATAATTTAGTTTCATTTGTGTTTCATAAACATAATCCTTTCTGGCCATCTGCCATCAAAATGATAAGTTTAATTATTTCAGCTGCTGTGAGAAAAGGCTATAAACATCCCTCACCTGCAGCATCCTCACATGAGATATATCCTAGCCAGGACTCTTTATGTTTACAGACGTGACGTAATGACGCAGCAGCAGTCATTTCCTACCAGTACCATTCAAATTAGAAAACATTATTATAAGCTAAACGTTGTGAATCGGGCTAATAAGGTGATAGTTTTGAACACTGGCTGGTTATGTGCTTGCTCAAATATTGATTTCAGATCATTTTTAACCAAAAAAAAAAGTTACAGACTTCAGACAAGCATATTTTTTCAATTTAAGCATTGTTAGATTTAATTTCTGCATAAATGAATACAAGGCCACATAAATGAATGAAGTTTTTAAGCTCACTGAGTACATTGCTCCTGGCTATATGTGGAGGAGGGGGTCTGTGCATTCTTTGTTGGTCATGCTATGTTTCTCTATACCTTATTTGGTCATTTGGTGAACCCCCTGGACATATGAGATCTTCTGGTACCATATATAAAGACATGTGGTTGTAGAATAAAAGGAGTTCAAAAGCCTGAAGCCTCTCTGTGTCTTGTTTTTGATCTCCCAGATCTGCTGAAGATTTCTTTCACAACATCAAACATATTTCTGATTTGATTTTAAGGGTGATCCAAAACACAGAAAGAGACAGTGTTCATAAGAAGCTGAAGTTTTACAAGCTTTAAATGCAAAATGCATTAAACAGAACAAGGAATGCATAAGAGCTAAATCTCCATGTAAACTGACTTAAAGTGACTCACATATTTGAGAACGATTTATTTCATCATAAATAAAGAACTTGAACAGACAATTTATTGAGAAATTAATTTAATTTGTATTTTTAATTTTGAAATTTATTTTGCATTTAGATTAATGTGAATAATGTTCCAAAACAGAATTAATAAAGCAATTCCAAAAAATGTAGTAATTTGTAACAGATTATTTAAAGTAATTGTTTGACGTTTGAGAAACGTCATTCTCTTCCTTACAGGCATTTTTATGGTTCTTCTCCTGACCAATAATAACATTATCTTCTTTTTCCCCCAAAACAAACCTCTTCCGTCTATTACAGTTCTGTCCAGAGGCAGATATTACATGCTGTGCGGCAGAGATGAGATGATCTGGTGACAGAACAAGAAAGCTGATGTTCACGGTGTAACCAGATTAGAAGCACAGAGGGACTGGAATGAAAAAATAACCAGGATTCCAATATGAAGGAAAGCCCGTTAAAAATATAAGCAATACTTCCTGGTAATGTCATCAGATCTGATTCTGTTAGAGATCAGACTGGTTCTGTGCCTGCAGGCCTACTGGACTTCATTTTTATTACATACTGCCATTTCCTCAGTAAACATCTCAGTAAGTTTCTGAGAAGCATCAACTCTATACGGATGTCCTCACATTCCATACAACACACAAAACTAGTTATGCACACAGACAAATTTGCACAAGACAGAAAAATATGGGAAATACTTCAAAGAGCGTGTTTGAAGTAAAAGGATGCATATCATCTTCAGCCAGCGCTGACGCATTTGATATGAGCGCTTGATATTTTGATCTTTTTCACACCGGGTTCAACAGTCTGCCGTACGTAAACACACACACCTATGCTGACGTATACAGCACATCAGACATCTCACATACATTTCACCAGCACACTCACAAACTCAGGATTGACACAATACTGATCAACATATGACTGCAGCCTGAAGCGCTTTACAGACTGCATTCATCATTCAAAGTTATGAACAAACATCCATAGAACTTTGTTCAGAGATGTCTGGTCTTTATGAATGTTCTTAAAACATTATTTATGCATCATTCATGAAACATTTTATTTCTGAAACTTGGTTCAGAACAATCAGAGAACATTAAATGCAACATTCCCACATTGTCTGAATGTTCCCCTAATGTGTATAACCAACAAAAAAATGACATTTTGAACGTTTAGAGAAAATTCAGAAATCACATTTTGAAAACTTAATGGGAACATTAGCAGAACATTCTTAGAACATATTTTGTTGGCTGAGATACTTTCTTGGATATTTTTTTAGAAGGGAAATTATGCTATTTATTACTGTTTTCCAAGCGTTAGCACAAAACCATTATTTACACACCGCTAACGGAACATTTTATTTCTGAAACATTGTAGTCGGATGTTCATCTAACGGTTTTTAAATCTTATTACCTCTGAGAACTTCTAGAGAACTTTCAAACTAACATTCCCATAATATCTGAAAAATTCTAAAATGGAATGTTCGCTTACTATTCGTATAACCCTATTATGCATAAGCCCTTTGTTTTCTTTCTATTAACAGGCTTTGTATTTCTTTTTGGAATTGATTGATCATAGGCCTCACTGCTCTGAGCTTATACATCTCATTTTTGAGTGAAAAAAAAGCATTATTTGTGAATAATTTTGTCAATGTTTACTCAAAAAATGCCTATGATTAATCAGATCCAAAAATATATACAGATACAACATTTGATTTTTTGGTAGGCTGGATATTTTTGACTGGGATTAGCACAAATGTAACAAGGTAGGGGTAAAACACAAGTATAAAAATGACCAAAACATATTTGGTAAGTGTTTATAGCCTGTGTGAGCACAATTAATATTCAATTTCAGTCCAACTGGCATTTTCTGTAAAAACATAATGACTGGACATGAGGGTTGAATTAACATAAAAACTCCCATTATGTTGAAATGTTTTGACATCATTATAATATTTGCATATTGTATTGTAATTGGTCTATTTGCATGTAACTTGCATTTTTAAGCACATTTATGAAATACAGATATACAATGTCTTTCTCATGCGCAGCCAAAAGCAAGCGAGATTCATCATAACAACATTTCATTACATTATCTAGTCATTTTAATCAATAAAATCAATTAAGCAACAAGTTAGTCAATATTACCACTTATACTGTGCGTCTGGATTAAATTCACTTTTATATATGCATGCATAATTGAGTTTCAATATGTGTCAGCCCGAGGATGAGGAAATACGCTTTGTAAAGCTGCTCTGGAGATATATATGGTAAAAAGCACTATACAAACACTAAACTGAATCATTCAAGCAGAGCCAAAGCTTAAACGTTACTTAAAAACAATTCCTTCTGCTGCATTGCCACTATTGCTTACCAGAAATGCACTTGACGTTACTATCTAGGGCTTTTCCATGCACACAAACTGTGTGGATTCCTAATACATATTCCCAAATGCCGACAGGCATCTTTTCCCATCAGCCCCTTTATTTAATGGGAGCAGCCAATTAATGTTGTCAGCCGATGGAGAAGGATTGTGCTCCTGCCCCTCCAGGGTTAATCATTTCTCAAGTACCCCTGATAGTACTGCTCTTTAAACTCTCTTCCTCTCTCGTGGCCGATCTTTGCCCGTGGCACTGTGAGATCCCGGTATCTCCGTTACCTTTGAAGGTCAGAGCACGTGAATGCAGAACGAACCGCTAGATACACGGGAAGCTCCCTAATCGCAGAGGACTGATACGCTTTTGTATTTTTTAGACAGGAAAAGCTCTGCTAGAGGAAACCAATGGCCTAAATGCATGTTTGAGTGTATCCCTTCCTTCCACAGGTTTAGGTTATAAACTGTGGAAGGAAACCTGTTATAAGGTTTATTAGGTTATAAACCTGTGGAGCGGGTAAACAGCTTTAAGTTCCTCGGCGTTCACATCACCGAGGATCTCACATGGTCTGCTCACACAGATGCAGTGCTGAAGAAGGCACATCAGCGCCTCTTCTTCCTGAGACGGCTGAGGAAGTTTGGAACGAGCCCCAGAATCCTCAGATCCTTCTACACCTGCACTGTGGAGAGCATCCTGACCGGCTGCATCACCGCCTGGTTTGGAAACAGCACCGCTGGCAACCGCAGGGCTCTGCAAAGGGTCGTGCGAACTGCCCGCCACATTGTTGGAGGTGAGCTTCCCTCCCTCCAGGACATCTACACCAGGCGGTGTACAAGGAAAGCCCGGAGGATTATCAAAGACTCCAGCCACCCGTCCCACAGACTGCTCTCTCTGCTGCCCTCAGGGAGACGTCTCCGCAGCATCCGATCCCGCACTAGCCGACTGAGGGACAGCGTTTTCCCTCAGGCTATCAGGCTAATGAACAGTCAAAACTAATTCACCCTACAGCACACTCTCACTTTACAATATGCCATGCACTGCACTTTAACACAGTTCAACTGGACTACACGCACACACTGCACTAACACAACAACCTATCTGCTATCACTGGATACCATCCAACACATCCAGGACATTACTTATCCAGCTTATGTATAATCTGTTGCACCTTCGCATATCATTGTGTATATATGTGTACATAATGTAGAATGTGTACATACGGTGTATAACGTGTATTGATAACTGTAAGTATGTTTAATAGTACACTGTGTGTACTGAGTATATGTATGTGTATTCTGCACATTGTCTTCTGTATAAGTCTGTATGTATGTACTGTCCATATGTAAATTGTGTCTGCACTGTCTGGAGCACGCTCTCAAGAATTTCACTCACCAAGGCACATGTGCTGTGCTGATGTGACAATAAAAGTGATTTGATTTGATTTAAATAATAGTGGCTAAAAATACTATATACCGAGGATGTAGTTTAGTAAGAAATATAATATAATTAATATAATATAATGCATTTATTTTTACATATTCTCTAAAAAAAATATTAAAACTAAAACCATGCAAATTTCAATTTTGGTTACTTGAAATAAAAGTAACGTTTTTTGACTGAAATAACATGAAATATATATATTAAAAAAAACGTTTAAAAAAAAAACGTCTAGTTTAATTTAGTTTATTTGGATGTAGTAAAATAACTAAATAAAAATGAAATAAAATGGATAAAACTATATAAACATTTTTTTTAATATACTAATAAAAATAACAAAAATAAAAAAATTACTCAAAAACAAACTGAGATGAAAAAAAAATATATAAAAATAAAGATACATTTAAAACTTTAATACAAATTTATAAAATAAATGACATTTATATTAAGCATGTAATATGTGTATACACACACTTAGATATTTAATGTATTTTAATATCTAATATAAATTTTGAATCCTAAACGTAGGGCTTTTCATGCACATTTCAAAAGCTGCGTCTTTGTTCTGCTAACAAACACAGCATCTAAAAGAAGGCCGCTGTGAAGAAGTCATTCGGTGGGATGTGACACGCCTGGAGATTCACATCTAAATGTGTCTGCGACAGACCTTATTCTGCAGATCTAATTAAAACACACATAGAGATTAATTCAGTCTGATGGGAACGTTTGCCTCATAATCAATATATAACACAGTGCTGATATTTATTTGGTATTAAAGGCAATTTAATATAAATATACATAATTTCATATTGATTGCTGAATTTATTAATGCGCTACAGCATTCCCGCAGATAAAATTTAATGAATTAACTGTGACAATACAACACATAATACCTGGTGAAACAGTCGGAGCGCAGCACAAAGTGATTTACTTGATAGCATTTATTATTTACTTCATTATGCATTCATCACCCGCTGAGGTCAGAATCTCTCAGCTGCTGTTTACTAAAATCAAGTCCACTTTTATTCACAAAAACAAGATTTTTAGCAAGAGAAGTTCACCATCATGACCCATCCCATCTGCTGGATGCATATTGCATACGAGGATTTCTTAAAACAGCTATATAGTCAATCCCAGCCAGCTACGGTTAGGACTTTTGAGACCCTAAAGCTCATGCAAAAACACAATGGCCTGTGATTGGTCGCTTTACATGTCAGTCAGGTGCAAGTGGGCGGTTCTTATTCAGAAAAAGCAGTCAATGTGACCGTAATTGTTAACATCGAGTTGCAATCAGAAAACTAGATTAATAATAAGCACTACTCTTTGACCTTGGTATTCCTAATGAACGAAAGCACACTCTCCACTTTTCTTATGACAGGCGCCCTGTAATTATCCTGTAATTAAGAGACTGCTGCAGAGAGAAATTAGCCGATGCGTCACGCAGAACATTTTCACAGTTATCTAGCAGTGTCATTCACCTTTACATGTACACGCTAACACACAGGTCCAGTCCACACTTTCACAGACACACAGTGGAGAAACACTCTTCTGCCACCTTCCCACACAAACACATGCTACGCTTCCTCACGCTGCTAGCATGCGTCACTGCGCTCAAACACACACACGATAAACATCAGAGTGAGTCTTATTAATATCTACACTGACTTCACCGTCTAAAAGGACAGTGTCTTTGTTGTAACTGTGAGCCATCTGGGGAAAAACTAAAACTCGACATACTGTAAGCAGGTGTGACACGTCAAGTTCACGCAACAAGTGTAATAATTACACAATTATTTCAATAATAAATATAATTTAATTGAATAATAAATGATATAATAATAATAATGCATTTATTATGTATTACTTTTATTATTATTATTCAACAATAATAATTATGATTTGCAAATTACAAAATGTATTTTGATTGTCATATAAATGGCAGGTTAGGTTTTTGCCTAATATTTTTTATGTTTTTAAAAAGTCTCTTATGCTTACTAATCCTGAATTTATTAGAGCAAAAATACAGTAAAACAGCAATACTGGGTGAAATATTATTCTAATTTTAAAATAGCTCTTTCTCTTTGTTCATACTTTTTTAATGTAATTTATTCCTTTGATGCAACGCTGAGTCGTGAACCATGATGTATTTTTCAGGTTTTTTTTATGAAGGTCCATTTATTTAAAATTGAAATGTTGAAATGTTAAAATTATAATTGTCTTCATAGTGACTTTTGATAAATTTAAAGCAGGGGTGGGGAGCGTTGATCCTGGAGGGCCACTCTCCTGCAGAGACCTTGATTAGCTGGTTCAGGTGTGTTTCATTAGGGTTGGAGCCCTCCAGGATCAACGCTCCCCACCCCTGATTTAAAACATCCATGCTGAACAAAAGTATTCAATTCTTTAAAGAAAAAAAAAACATTTGAATGACAGTATACAGAGCCGATCCTCCCTATACGCAGAATACGCAAGCTGCGTAGGGCCCCCGAAACACCAGGGGGCCCCCTTAATCCAAAATATGTTTTAATTTTGGGTTCGTTTTGGAGTTTGGCCAGAGGTTATGAAAACATGAATGCTCGAATGATCATTTCAAGATGATTCAAGACGAAGTGAAACCCAGACAACTGCATTGCATCCATTCGTGCATCTCAACCACACACGCCACCCCATTCTGCGTAGGGCCCCCAGAAGTCTAGGATCGGCTCTGACAGTATACTACACAAAAAAATACCACACGTCAACACAGCTAACATCTTAAAACAGCCACTGTGAGCAGATCCTGCACATCAACTGGTCAACCAAACCCAAGGACAGAATATAAAATCAACCTGCAGACACAGTCTGTAAATACAACACAGAAGAAAACAAAGAATACAATCACCAAATAATGAGAATGAATTCCTGAAGACAAACAAGAGACACCCATTCTTCTGTGCTGAACACGCATCCATTGTTTTATTAGGCGAGCGGCACAAGAAGTTTGCCCAAAAACTGCTATTGTCAGAAAATGTCATGGTTGCAGGAGCAAAGGCATCATTGAGGAGTTGTGGGGCGGGTAAGAGCCACTTTTCTTGCTCTCAGAAAATGAATTTCAAGCATTAGCGCCTCCAGTTCTGCGGCTCTCGCCTTGCTGACCTCACAAAAACACTTCAAATGAGTCGCGTCTGCCGGGGTGCAGAGGTCCAGACGGATCGAGACGCCACTGTGATTGTGGGATACACGAACACACGCATCTGCACTCGACCAGCTAGTGAACAACCTCACCGGTAGAGATCTTAGTTAACCTGCTTGACTCTGAAACCGCACCTGCGGAGTGAGTAATACGACCTGAAAAAATAGATAAATCAAAACTAAATTGGCTAAGCGTATGATCTCTCCCCTCTGGTTTGCTATGTGTCTGAGGTGAACGGGTTACTTTGACAGACCGATGGTTATGACAACCGACCCACACACTTCTTTCATACTCCATTTGGTTTGATTTCCATCACTTCACCAGACGCCGAAGGTAGAAGGAATCAAGCACCCACTCACATCGGTGGTTCGACTGTAATCATCAAAGCCTAGCAGATGTTATGCTGGATGAGATCATTACATTAAGGTTATGGCACTCGTGATAATGATTACATTTATGATGATCTCAGGACTATAAAGCGAGCTCTCATTTGCAACTGACTATTAGCTTGGTGTTTAGAGGTTAAAACAAACCTCCAAAGAACAACAAAAAATGTTGCCACAATGCTGCCACAAAAGAAAAAAAAATCATAATTATGAAATAAAAAAATCTAAATTATGCAGTTACAATTATGAGATTGAAAGGAAACTTGTCTTATTTTGTATCTTATATTTATTACTCACGATCTCAACTTCTACAACTTACTATTTAAACTTTTTATCTCATAATCATGAACTAGCACCTTATAAATTTGACTTTATATCACATAATTTTTTACTTAGTAAGTTGATTTTTATGTAGTATCTCATAATTATGACTTCGTGTCTCATAATTTTTGAGCATCTCATAATTATGACAGTATCCCAATTTCAACTTTTTATCTCATAATTATGACCTAGGATCTCATCATTTGGACTTTATGTCTCATAATCATGCAAAACAGCCAGAAACTCACTGCAGCTTCAACACAATCCAAACGAAGTGCGTAGACCAAAAAAGTTTCCCAAAAGTAGATCACTTGAAGTCCACACACTCTCACATGCCAAATAAAATGTACTGAAAAACAAGCCACCTTTGTATCTCAGAATTATGACATAGCATCTCATCATTTAGTATCTTTTAATGAGATACTATCTTAATTTCCACTTGGTGTTTCATAATTACAACTTAAATGTCTCATAATTTTGAATTCTATCTCATATTTATGGCAGAATCACAATTGCCATTTTTTATTGTATAATTATGACCTAGTATCTCATAAGTATGACTTTAAAATTATAATCTCAATATCAAATATTTTATCTCAAAATATGACTTCATACCTCATCATTTTGAATTATGATTTAATATGCTACAAGACTGGATTTGCCAAGATACCAGACTCTGCAATCTCCATATGAACTCAAAATATGTTTAGTCATATTTCAAGAAAATATCATTATTCTTTGTTTCTCCTCTTTAAACGCGTCTCTTTGAGGATTTCAAACTAAATTTCAACAATATCTCAAACTGTGCTCAGCTTGCCAAGATGAAGAGGCAGACTAATTACTCCAAAACAAGTCAAAACTAAGCTACAGTCAACAATGGACTCATATGTGTCTATTTAAATTCCTCAGAGAGAGTTTAAAGAAGGGTAAATGGAGCAAAACAGATTCTTAAATGAAAGCAAAGCAAGTGTCCTGAGCTCTGAAAGAGCATAAGTGCATTTCCCTGTGGATACCGTGCGGTTACAGCACACTTCATTCACACACACTATCATACAGGCATCCAGTGAAAGACTTCCTTCAATGCTTCATCTCATTCTCTCTCACACTCCCTTCCTCTCATCACAAAATTATTCATCAAAGTACGTCACAAGTGTAATGTGTTAAAACAGAACAGATGAGATGTCACATCTGCACTGACATTCAAGCACGGCGTCTGTCGTAAATATTTCTCTCAATCTAACACCTGAAGCATTTACTGCTCATTTGATTCCAGCCAATTCACTCTTCATGAACATGTATTTGAGTTATGAAGTTATATTATAGGTCACCTGTGATAGCTGACTGTCCACAACAAACGCAATCACTCGAGTCACTCATAAATGTTTAGGCAAGTTTGGTCACATCTCTCTCATATCTTTTGTTGTTGTTGGTTTATTAATTCATCATTATTGTTTCAAATGAAAAACCTCTATGTAATGCTTTTATGATAATTAAATACACACAATACTGCCTATTATTTTTAAGTAGTATGTGAAACAGTATTTAGCATTCAGCAATACACATTTCAAATAGTAATAGCACAAAAATACAACAAATAAATAAACAAAAATGTGTGTGTGTGTGTGTGTGTGTTAATATATCAAATTGTGCAAAATAAGATGAAAAAAATGCATGTCAAGAAAGAAATTATAAAATGCATTGCCTCAAGTGCATATTTATATTTCTGTGTTTGCCATATGCTTTTATCCACAGTGATTTACAACACATTCAAAATATACATTTTACCATTGTATGCATTGCCTGTAAATCAAAGCAGCTGCTGCAGAAACAAGCAAAAATATTCCTTGCACTTTAAATGAATGAGTTCAACAGTTTCAGCCACAGGAGTACAGTGACATGATCACATCCTAGTTTATAAACACATTTCCAGCACTTCCATATTTATCGCAAACGTGCGCCAGCTGAGCTAAACACTTTGCCAAATAACAAGTCATAAGAGCCGGGGCGATGGAATCAATGAGAGAGAAGTCACCGTTATTCAAAAAAATATATTTTGTAACACTCTGGCCCCCCGCTGAATAGAGAGGAAGCAAACCACCTTTTTGCTACATTTAATAGCTCCGTTGCATCCTGGGATGTCGGCAATGGATTGTGACATTAGGCTGAGGTACCAAGGGGCGTGTCGCAACATGAAAACGTCTTCTGCAATTCACTCAGATGGAGTGTTAATTTAAAGTAACCTGAAAAACAGTTCAGTGGCACTTCAGTCTGTTGGGATGAAATGAGCATGTGCTGCCTTCCTGTCTCTGTACCAAGTATATTAAAAAGTTTGACACTGCTTTAACATGATATTTGCTTTTCTCACAAGGGTCCCATTCCACAGCCCATGTTCACCTGAGACAGACAGGGTCTTTATATCTTCACTATAAACTCTCATTAAAAACTAGAAAAACAGTTAACTGGTATAGTGAAACCTTGTTGTGTTTTTAGACTTCTTTGATAGACAATATTAAAGTCCTTCTGGAGCAAGTCAATTCACTCGGTGACTATCTTAGCCATGGAGAGTTTAATTTCTAGCCATGCAAGTACAGCTTAAATCTAAAATAATATAAAAAGTGTCAACACAGAAATTATTTTATTGGAGGAAGTCAGTTCATTTTACTGCAATCCTAGATATTATCTCTACTTAAAAGAGAAAATACCAAAATCTCCAAAACTATTACATATTTCAAATCGACAATAAAATCTGACAACACATTGTAGAGAGTCGGTGGTTAAAAACTAAGAGGGATTGATAACATCAGCTAATAAGGAAAGTCAGAAGAGTTTGGAGAAACAGATTTGGAGAAATGTAGCAGTACATCACTTGCTCACCAATGGATACTCAGCAGTGAATGGGTGCCGTCAGAATGAGAGTCCAAACAGCTGATAAAAATCACAATAAGTAATCCACACCACTCCAGTCCACTCCATCAGTTAATGTCGTGAAGTGAAAAGCTGTGTGTTCGTAAGAAACAAACCCATCATTAAGATGTTTTTAACTTTAAACCATTGCCTCTGACTAAAATATGAATCCAGAATACATCATAAGGATTTCAACTATGAAAAATCCATCCCCTGTTGTCCTCTCAAATCATAATGCACCATCATTTTCATGTAGAACTGGTCATTTTTTTCACTTGTAAAAGATACTTGATTTATGCGTATTTCTCTCCTAATTCAGACAAGATGACCTTTTCACTGGAGGAAGCGTAATTATGGATTTGGTCTTTACAAACATGTAGTTTTTCACTTTTCAAGATGTTAATTGATGGACTGGAGTGGTGTGGATTACTGTGATGTTTTTATCAGCTGTTTGGACTCTCATTCTGACGGCACCCATTCACTGCAGAGGGTCCATTGGTGAGCAAGTAATGTAATGCTACATTTCTCCAAATCTGTTCTGATGAAGAAACAAACTCATCTAAATAATCTATATTGCCTGAGGAGGAGTACATTTCAAGACAATTTTCAAACTATTCCTTTAAGGTACTCTCTGCAGTTCAAGTGCAAATGTGTTTTCTATGTGTTGTAAACTGGTTAATATTCATTTTTTTCGATTGCACACCTCAATACACAACTACTGCAAATCAAACCACTTTTTATGTTGATGCCTACGTGCAGGTTTTGATGTGGTCAGGTGAACTTTAAATGCAAGCTCTTTTCTGCGTGCCGCACGCGCTCCTGCAGAGATAACATTAGAAGAGATGCAAGGTTAATCGCCTCGCTCTAGGGCGTCAAACAACTCCACGGCCACATATGTCAGACATCTAAAGATGAGATTTAATGCACAACACCTACACGGCGAAAATGCATGCATCGCCAAAATCTCCATCACAACATGTAATTATTGCATAAAGGCACGCAGCTGCAAGCTCACGGACAATGGAAAGAGAGACAGTTACGGGAGTGGGCGCCAAGCAGGTATTTATCTTTTCGCTGCGACTGCATATTTTGATAAGCAGGTGCTCTGACAGAGGAGTGCGTGAGTCTTTGGGTGCACTTGGGCAAACAGCAGATGGGTAATTTCAGGTTTTATGCATGGGGAAAAAAAGCTGTCACCTCCGCTACAAGGAAGCCGGTTGGGGGCTCATCCGCCACCTACTCGCTCCTTCCCACACATGCTCGAGAAAAATCACACATGCTCGCGCTGTGACGTCTCCCCTGAGAGGCGGAGGAGATCTTATCCCCCATCGCAAGATTAATACTTTCTTCTAATAGTGCACTTATCTGGTCACAAACAAGAGCGCATCATTAGTAACTCCGTGTGAAGTGCCGGCTGGAGAGGGATCCTGGGGGGCACAATTAGTCCTGCACGCTGTCTGATAGCACCCTGCCACGGGAACCCTGCTTGATGTGAGGGCCGTCGGGTGGCATGTTACGAGAGAGAGTCGGGCAACAGGGGAACGGAGGCAGATGGCCGGCAACCTCAAGTCTTTAAACTCATACTTAATGCCTGCCATAGTCTGCATGCTAAATGGAGGGACTTGATCAATTTTTTTATAAGCGACACAAAAGATATCAAATGTATTTCACACTTTTAGAAGTTGCAGTCCAAGAACAGTAGTTTAATTTTCACTAGCTATAATGCGTTTTCACACAGCTGAATTTCTTTTATAAATGAAAATTGTGTTATTATCACCCTTCAAACATGACTCTTTCATTTGTGGATCACAAAAGGAGATGTTTTGCACAATGTTAATGCTGCCCTTTTCCATACAAATTAAGCAATTGAGCAACGGATGCTATTCAAGCTCTAAAACAAACAACATAAAAGCACCGTAATAGATGTCTGCTTGACTAATGCACTATATTTCATGCTTTTAAACTCATAATGAAGGCCTGCCATAGTCTGCATGCTAAACAGAGGAAATTCAAATACATTTTTTATAAGCAACACGAAGGATATCAAATTAATTTCACACTATAAGTAGATTTTTTTTACTACAATGCTCTTTTACACAACTGTAGAACTCGCATAAATGAACATTGTTCTCATGCTTCAAACCACAAAATGAGATGTTTTGTAAAATGTTCACACTGCTCTTTTCCATACAATACGTCTGCTTAACTTAATGCACTATATGTCATGTCTTTAAACTCACATTGAATGCCTGCCATAGTCTGAATGTTAAACAGAGGGGATTCAAATGATTTTTATAAGCAATACAAATGATAATTTCACACTATTAAACATTTTAGAAGTTGCAGTCCAAGAAAGGTTTTATTTTCACTATAATGCATTTTCACACAGCTAGTTCTTTTGTAAATGAAAATTGTGTTATCACCCTTTAAACCCGACTCTTTCTTCTATAGATCACAAAAGGAGAAGTTGTGCTAAATTCTCACCCCATACTTTAACATATACAGTTAAAACAAATGAGCAACATATGTTGTTATATAGGTGCTAAGCATATATTGACTTATGCAATATATTTCAAGTTTTTAAACTCATACTGATGGTGAATTTCACACTATTAGAAGTTACAGTCCAAGAAAAGTAGTTTAATTTTCACTAAAATACATTTTCACACAACTGTAGTGTAAATAGTGATCTGTGGAACACAAAAGGAGATGTTTTGTTAAATGTTCATGCTGCTCTTTTCCGTCAAATTAAAGTGAATGGGGAATGGTTGCTGTTGAGCACTAAAAAAACAACATAGCAGCACCTAAAAAGCTCTGTAAACGATGTCTGCTTGACTTATGCAGTATATTTTAAGTCTTTTGAAATCATGATTTTTTCCCCAATATTTTGTGTTGCATGGGTAGAAACGTCAGGCGGGTTTGGAGCGACATGAGGGTGAGTAAATGATGACAGAATTGACATTTTTACAGACTCAAACTAATATGCTAGAGGATGCTGTAAATGAGCAGGCATGGCGCACACAAGTGAAGCAGAAAGAGCCTCCTGTGATACACGAGCACAATGTGGGTCATTTAGTGAACTACAACATTGACAAACCTCGACATGGCACAGCGCAGGAAAGCATGTCAGTGGGTTAAATGGGGGAAACATTCAAAAACATTAAATGAAAAATGCTCTCGGCTCTTGTGTACAGCGCGAGGGCGGTGAGGTGAGGAAATGTACGGTGTGAGTACAGGAGAATGGGGTGCAGGCGGCAGTGCGCCGTCACGACGTGTCATTACAGAAATGGAAATGGGATTTATAGAGCTGCAGCAGCGCGCCGTGACTTCTGCCGAACGGCCGTAGTTCCTGGGGACATTACTCACAGCACGCCTCCCACCAGGACCTCAATACACACCCAATTACTATGTGCTTAAAACTATTACTATGCACTCAGAATAATGCCCCTGCACCATTACCCTCGCCGTAGTCAACAGAGGAGCATGCTGGGAAAACAACTCCCTTTCTGATGCACCTATTCAACAGGGTTGCAGTCGAGAGCGCCGCAGTCAACGGCATGACAAGATCAAGACTCATCCAGACGAACAACAAGAGATAGATGTCAGAAAAAAGGTCATTCGCATATAAATTACAAAACATCCACCTAAAAATTGCTGCATTAAATTAAGGATAATCCAGTTGGCTGTAATACATCTTTACTCATGTTTTTCGATCTTGTCTAGTTGAATCTTGCATTAAAACAGGTGAATTTTGACTTATTGAAGTAATGGAAAAACACAAGCTGCCATGATTTATTAATAAATATAGTCTTTCAGCTACAGTATCAACTTTTACTGTGTTTAGCTGATGGCCTAATGGTTCATTATTATTTGCTGCATTCGAAGAAAGCATTATATGTAAATGTTATGCTTTTTTTTTGCTTTTTAAGGCAACAAAACTGTGCATGAATTCATAGCTTTCACAGAGCTATAGTTGAATGTGCAGCTATTAGTGCAAAAAACATGAAATTATTAAATTAAATATATATTTAAAGAATCAGACAAATATAAATGGGATCAAATAAAAAATATGTAACAATTGAAGAAATTAAAAAGAAAAACATCTGAAAGAAATCCAAAAGAAATGTGACAAAATCCACTATATATATATATATATATATATACACACAGTATCAATTCGTAGTAAGAGAGTGATCGTATGTGTAAAAGACACCAATGCTGAAAGTTGATATTTTATACTGAAACAACCTCAGTCTAGTTCTTATCAGTATGTGAAGCTTATACTGTGAATGGAATCGAGTGGGATTTCAAGTTTATCACACTGAAGGCAGAGCGTTTACGCTGATAACTGATATAAGAGCAGCCGTCGTGGCAGGCAGCCAATGCACGCTGTTTACAACACCACTAACAAGAGATTGAGTGAAGCGAGAGATGGAGATAGAGTAGTAGAGGCTGCTTAGTCTGTGTGCATGCAGAACACTAAAGGGTTTAATACTGTCACGCTGCGGTTCTCACTCTGTCTGGCACGGACTAATCGTTCAGTAGTGTGTAACCCACGAGGAAAGGTCATCAGAAACTCTGTCAGTCTGAGGACACTACTGTTCTTCTATCTCACTTTCCATCCATCGGCTTTCATTTAGCCTCGACAGTCTGCTTAGTTAAACATTTCAGTTTACATTTCTATGAATCAAATCAGAACTCAAATTCAAACTGGTATACCATTTGCTTTGGATCCTGTTTCTGCCCCGGAATAAAAATAAATAAATAGGTAATTGTAGTCTTACAATTCGGACTTTGTTTCTAACAATTCTGAGATAAAAAAAAAACTAATTTTCAGAAAGACAAACTCAGAATTCTTCATGAAAATGTGACTCTTGCCATTCTGAGTTAATATCCCACAAAGCTGACATAATATCTTATAATTAAACGTTTATATTGCATAATTCTGAGTTTACATCACGATTATAAGGATACTGTATATCTCACACTTCAGAGTTTAGGTCTATATCTCATAATTCAGAGTTGATATCTCACAAGTCTGAGTATATGTCTCACTATACGAAGTTTGTGAGAATTTCTCAAAATTCAGACTTTTCATGTATAATTTTTATGAGATACAAACTCAGCATTATGAAATATAAATTCAGAATTGCAAGAGAGAGAAAACTCTAGAGTGTACATCTCGCATTTTTATATCTCAAATGCAAAGATTTAGTTTATATCTCAAATATTCAGAGATTACATTATGCATTTAGGAGATTATATCTCATTCTTCAGAGTTTACCGCTCACAATTCTGAGTTTATATCTCACAATTAAAAGTTTATATCTATAATTCTAAGAGTATATTTTTTTATGTATATCTCATAAATCAGAGTTTATATCTTATACTTTGGGGATATATTACTTATATCTCAATTCAGACTTTTTATGTATACATTTTTTTATGCATCTCAGAATTATGAGATATAAACTCTGCATTAATGAGATATAAATTCAAAATTGCAAGATAAACTCAGAAGTCTGGATCTTGTAAGTCTGACCTTTTCTCACAATTCTTACATCTCACAATTCTGAGTTTATAAAATCAGTTTTTTTTAATCCTGTGGCGAAACAAGCTTTCCTAGTTTGCCACCTAAATTCAAAATCAGTTCAAATTCAGGAACTCATCTGAGATTTGATGAGCATTCTCAATACAGCTGTGAATGACGCACAAGCACATGATCAATGTCGATGTATTGTTTTTAATTAGACTCCTCCCTTAAAGAGAAACAGTGTTTTCATGCACCATTGACAGCAGTGAGCAACACAAACGCGTGTCCCGAGAGGCCTGTGAAATGTCAATAGGTCAGGTCATCTCATTCACAAGCTATATGGCATTTTCTAACAGCCTCTGACTACTTATCAATGGGTTCTGCATCAGTATTAATGGACTTTCTCCACCAGTGCTCCTGTCCGCTGTCTCAAGGGCTGTTCTGCTCATAATGACCCCCGCCAGACTCAGGCCTGACCTTCAGAGCCTATATACGGGACAGAGGACATCATGAACGCTCAGGCCCTTTGCTGGTAAAACTTTTTATTTCCGTCTGTGTCCCTGTGTAGATTTAACATTTTATTACCGACCTGCCTCGTCAAAAAGATAGATGAATGGACGTAACTGTCTGTGTCTATGCGACCCCCAGCGGGCTAATGTGCGACAGAGAGTGATTTTATATGATTCGCTTTACGATATCCCCATCTTGATACTCCACGACATTTGTGTTCAACTTGTACAGCTTTCTAATTTTGCAGAAGACGTTACAGCTTGATTTTATACATTAGAGAGCAGATAATTAAAATATATATTGCCTATATTAAATCACAATATGCATGCACAATATCTAGATATGCATTTATAAAATCCAGACATTTTCTCATTCATTTAATGCATCCTTTATTTTTTTACATCTTATGATTATGCAGTAATACTAGGATTATTTTTAATTTAAGGATGCATTAAATTAATGATCTTTTGATTAATTCAAATAAATGCTGCTTTTTAACTTTCTATTCATCAAATAATCCTAAAAAAAACATCACAATTTTCACAAAAATACGAAGCAACAACTGTTGATAATCAACATTGATAATAACAATAAGAAATGTTTCTTGAGCAGCAAATCAGCATATTAGACTGATTTCTGAAGATCATGTGACACTGAAGACTGGAGTAATGATGCTGAAAATTCAGCTTTGATCACAGAAATAAATTACATTTTAAAATATATTCAGACAGAAAACAGTAATTTTACATTTTTAAAATATTTTCCACTAAATTGTTGTTGCTACTGTAAAAAGTCTTCTACCAAGAAAACAAACTTAACATTATTACCATCTTAATATGAAAAAGATCCCATTTTAATGGTAGTCTATACTTGTGTTTTTAATGTTTCATTAAAAAAAACTCACTCCACCTCTGAAATATATTTTCTTTTCAGCAGATGTTATTGCTTAAATGCTTTTCTTGATGCAAAATATCAATTCCCTATTGATAAACTCAAACCTTGCCCTACATTTTTTGTCTTGGTGCATATCACATATTACACAGAAATATGACACTACAGAAGCAATGTTTCATGACCATGTTTGCATATAAAACATTCATTCTCTTGCAGCTTTCTTCATAATTCCCTCTCTAAAAGATGGCCAGGGATTTCTAACCTTCCCTTTCTTGGAAGCTCCTCTAAATTCTGTTGAAGAAGATCTAACCCACAGCGAATTATCGTGCGGCGTGCACATTTCTGGTCTGAGCTCACGTCCCTGCTGAGAGGAAGTTGCAACATCCTTAAAGAGAGATTACCAAAGCCTTTTTTCCAGCGCTCTTCAAAGACGCCGTCTTCGAAGACAAAAGCAAATCTGTGCTTGGGCCAAAGACATCCCCACGTATTCTGCTGCTCAGAAAGTACAAGTCAGTCATGAATAATGTTCTGAAAGCTGAAAGTCTTACACATTTGTAGAAATCAGGTGTGTGGTTGAGGCAAATTGGAGTCACTCTGCAGGACCGAAGCCCCTCCAGACCGGTGTTTGGACAACCCCTGGTCTATACTGAACGTATTAGCGGCTCTGATGGGATTGTATATTACGCCTGGTAAGGAGCTGCTGGTCATCATACTGAATTAATAAGGTCAATTAACAAACACACGAAGTCATCTAGAGCCAACAGCAGAGGCTGAGAACAATCACAGGTGTCTGTTTACTTCTCCTTGTAGCACGGTTTGATTCATGGACACTTGATTTCTCGGTTAAGTAAATTGCTAATAGAGCAGCGACTGGTGAAAAATGGCCTGCAGTTGATTATGTATGACAGGGAGAGGTCTCTTATTAAAGGGAATATTAAAGCATCACTGTGCTCTTCACGGCAAGACTTGAGATGACAAATTTAGATTCTTTGGGAGCGAAAAAAGGAGATTTCTATGCATACATTATTAGTTACGATATTCGCTGCAGCATCAATAAAATAATATTGTATCATATGTGGTGTGTAATCTTGAATTTCATAATGCAGACGTGAAATACAGATGAAGATAAAATCATTTAATGGTCAGAATAATTGTATTGTAAATAAAATCTAAGTGGCAAAACAAAATAATGATTACTGGAGTAGACTTTACAAGACAAGAAAAAACACTATTTAACTCGAAATTTTAATGGCAAGTAACATTGAATTAAACATGAACTATTGCAACAGATAGATTAAAACCTCTTTTTTGTTTTATTTTGTCTTATTTTATAACTTTGACAGATCTTTCTCATGTTATACTTCAAAATTTCACATTTAATTCAAGTGTTACTTGCCATTTTTGTACTTATTTGAGAAATTTACTAGCAATTTATATTGCGACTGCAATAGATGTTTTACAAAAAAAAATACCATTTCAGTTTTTCTACTTCAACATTTCATGTTTAATTCAATGTGTTACTTGCGGTCTATTTGTAATTGTTTGTAAAATATTGTTTTTTGAAAAATTTGCCAGCAAAAATTCTCTCGACATCATTTTTTTTCCAGTGGTTATTTTTTTAAACTAATACTCCAAAAATGAAATGTTAAACTTTATAAAGAATATTAATTCAATTTGAATTTTTCAAGATTATTGGATTACATTCATTTAAAATAAATGTCTTCTTTAGTGCTGTCAAATGATTAATCACATACAAAATAAAGGTTTGTGTATGTGTGTGTGCGGTGTAGATTTATTATGTATATATAAATACACACATGCATGTGTATATTTAATAAAAATATATTATGTTTATATATTAAATATATTGATACATGATATAAATTATATGAATATATATACACATGTAATATTTTCAAAATATATACTGTGTGTGTACTTATATATACATAATTACAGGTGCATCTCAATAAATTGAAATGCTCACCTGTATTATACACACACACACACTATGTAAACAAAAACTTTTATTTTGGATGTGATTAATCGTTTGACAGCACTATTTTAATTACAAATTTCACATTTAATTCAGTATTTTCCAAGCCATTATACTTTATAGTTAGTTGTAAGTGAGTTAAAATTGTTTCATAAGTAAATCCAACAGCAATTATTGTTTCTACTGTATGAGCAAATCGAATAGCACCGGTTGCCTTAAACACTATTAAATATCAACTCAAATTCTGCTTTTTACAGTCATTGAAATTATCTGCTTGACAATTTTTTTTGCTAAAATGACCTTCCAAAGCTAGCATGATTTCAGCCTCAGCTTGTTTAGATACAAAACTGACTGAACAGTACAATTTGAAAAATATAATACAAAAAAGCAATGTCCACACCTTTACTTGTTAAGGGGAAAAAAATGATACTTGCTACACTACTAAACAAAAATGCTATTCCTCAAACACGCATCCACTAGCTCTTTTAGCTTAATAAACATAACATCTAGATGATATTAGGACATTTATTTTTCACATGCCGCTAAGTACATATACGCGAAGGCAGTGTGCTTCACCCGTTCACCACAACTACCCTCCATCTCTCATTAGCTGCCAGCAGCACCTCAAACAACCTCCTGACCCGTGTGAAGGCAAACTCTAATTAAAACTAGTAGACGAGAGACTTTCACAGAAGTCTGAGCTCTAATTACAGGGCCATATATGAGGCTTCTACCATCCGATGGGAAACGAGTATTGATTAAACAGCCACACCACTCTATATCCGGCTCCTGCCTTAAAAATGACATTTCTTTTTATTTCCAAAGTGATGCAGTGGAGAGGAAATGTACAGCACCCGGTTCTCTCAACCCCCCAAAAAACATAGCATTTTTCCATTGACCTTTAGATAAATTAATCTTTGTGACCAACAAAAATGTATGTATTCATTTTTCAGTGCATGAAGTAGTTTGTGTGCATTTGAATATACAACCTACTTCATGCACTGTAAAAAAAAAATATCTACAGTAGTTTTGCCTTGTTTTTGAGGAAAACATGTAGTCATGCATAAAATCAAAATACATTTACTAAAGATGCAAAATCGCAGAAAAATACAAAAGTCTTAGATCCTGAAAAATTCATCAAAATGAAGTGACTGTATGTCTTATATGGCAACAGCACACAAAATAATCACATTCCAGCCCCGCAACACTCTTTCAGTCTCTCTTTCTGATTTTACTTCAGGGTTGTGCATGTGTTCAAGAGGAGCTGAAAGGTTTCACTGCTGCGGTGGGCACCGGGAAATGTGGAAATTAAAGTCAAGGGGTGATGCAAGTGGTCAAGTGAATGGAGATTACGTGCCTCCATCAAACTGCAAATACAACACACCCGCACACTTCTTCCTCCTCCTGTGACAAACTCTCATCTCATCCCTGCGCATCAATAATTCACTCTGATACTCCAAAAGGAAGAGCTATTAAAATTACATGGGGACGGGGAGAAGCTGATAAAATATTCCTACCTTTCCTTTCTTCCCGCTGTACTGTAGCTCCGAGTTGCACGATTAAAGCAGTCTGTTTGAGTTTTCTTCACCCCTTACACATTAGCAAACGACATGATATCCAGCTGCAGTAAATATCATCTCTCCGCATATTGGAAAATGTTCTCATATATCTGAGTGATGAAGAAGCAGGTCAAATATCCTCAAGGCTCTATACAAGGAAGACAAGATGTGTCTGGACACTTGTGGAAGGATCAATAGTCTTTGGTTTGCTAATCAGAGGCAGGTGGTGTTCATGGGAGTGGGACTGGTTTCATTCTAGAGATCATTTGATTGGTTTAAAGTTTGGCCAGTGGACACACATGGGGTAAAAGACACAACACTGCAATTTGTATTTAATGCCATCACATCTTTAACACGTTTACCGTTAAAGGTAATTTCGATCATTTACCATGAAAAGGTGTGACTAAGTTCAACTAGTGTTGATTTAATTTGACTAAAAACTAGAAAAACGTGTGTGTTAATTAAAATAAAGCTGAAAAATTTAATATTAGATGAAAAACAAACTAAAAACTTCAATGAAAATATAATATAAATGTTGTCTTGAAACAAAGTACTAAAGTACTAAAATTACTCAAACTAAAGTACTAAAAATAAAGTACTAGAAAACTACCAAACTAAACAAAAAAAAAAACTGAAACATTAAGCATAAAAGAAATATCCTTTAAAAATAGTAATAATAATAAAAATGACAAACACACGTCAAAATCCTGATGCAGAAAACATTATGTATTGTGAAAACGTGTTAATTACAAATAAGTAAAAGTGCTAAAAAACAAAATTTTCACACTTTAATAACTGAAAACATAAAAACTGTGACAGCTGGCAAAAAATTAGGCATTTATAAACCTATAACTTTGAATATGTGTGACACAAATGGCACCATTTCCTGAGAATGAGCCGTAAACAATTCCTAAAACAAAGATGTACACCTCACATTGATGAAATAACCAAACAGACCTGCACTTGAACTGTAAATCGAAATAGAGATGGCACTCCTACTCAGGAGAACTTCTCACTCGTGTCAGAGAGACGAGACGGAGAACCCGGGTTGGTTGTCATTGCTGATCTATAGATGCGCTGTCGAGCTGCATTTCCGGTGTACACACTTCATGCTTTAATTCAGACACGAAAGCCTCCCGAGTGGACTCCAGAGCTACTCTACAATCTACAACAGCAAATACACACATCTCCGAGGAGGCGGTGGACTCGCTCCTCCGTGCTAATGTGTTGTTTTTTATCAATAATGTCACCGGCCTAATAAAGCATGCAAGGCTTTCCCGTGAGGCGGGAAGGAGGGCCGTGTGAGTTCATGCCATCGGTGACTGACTCCTCCACCCGCACTGATCAGAGAGAGAGAGACGGCCCGACTGTCAGGTCACATAAACGCCTATCGCTGCCACCTACCAGACACAGAGAGACGGAGGAGGAAAGAGAATGAGCGGGAAACACACATTAGCATTCAGGTGAGGCGGAGAGGAGGTTCAAACTAAAAGATTGTGTTGCAGTGATGACGTATTGTTGGAAGTTTGCATCACTTGGTTCCCTTGATGAAAACCAGATAGGATTTTCCATTGGGTTTTAGATTATTACAGAAAATAAGCTCTGGGACAAACAAAGGTTTATGATGCTAACACTTTTCATTATTATAATGATAATCTTCATAAATGAGGTCAACTTTTCTTAACCTAAAATTTTAACTAACTCAGGGTTATTACAGTTAACTAAAACTAAAATAAACACTTTCATCACTTGTAATAAAATACACGTTAACTGAAATAGGCTAGAAATGATTCACACACGGCATAACTTCATCATTACGCTTAAACAACTCTTTCAGTCTTTATTTAAAAACAGTTTCACTGAAAGCTTGAGTTCGGATAGTTACCAAGAGTGCAATTATAAGCACGAAAGCTTGAGTTTATGAGTTTACCTGTCCATCGTGATGACGTTTAATGTCCATGACAACCCTTTTCAAGACAAGTAAGAGCTTCAAAAACACAAAGAGGTATTACTTATGTATTTTAGGTTGTTGGACAAAATGTGAAAATGTATTGAGCATGTGTTCAGCACAGACCTTATTCCATAACAAATAAAAACATTACCTCAAGATGAAGGAACCAGAAGTGCTAAAATGCTCCTTTCGGGGTTTTAGCCAGCAAAAATATGTCATCCCAGCAAAAATGTATAAGGAAAAAAGCAAGTTGAGATGAGGATCCCACCCCAGCCCAAATATTTAACCGCTCAGCCACACGACTCGATGGGAGCGCTGCTGTAAATCTCCCGAAATCCCACAACAGCAAGAAAAGCAATTAAAAATGTACAGGGGAAAAGTTCTAAGCCTGCGAAAGGATGTGCACGGATTTCAATCTCACACGCCGTGAAGTCTAGCCTGACCCATAAAGCAGAAATGAGAGCGCGATCCAGCCTGCTCCGTCTACAAATCGCCACTCTGTCAATGGAAGAGGTGTTGTTTACCAGCAGTCTCTTGAGGACATGAAGAAGAAGCTTCCTGCTCTCTCCATCACGGAGTCATTTTCAGCCAAGCACCAGATTTCACACTCATCTGCTTCGTCCCAGTGGGCTTTACCGTGGGCAGCTCGCAGTCACAACAGACTCCAGAGTACTCCAGATCCACTGCTGCAAATGGACATCCAAGTACAAACAATGCCGACTAATAAAGGAGCACTTTCTTCAACTGAGTTGTGTGTGTGTGTGTGTGTGTGTGTGTGTGTGTGTGTGTGTGTGTGTGTGTGTGTGTGTGTGTGTGTGTGTGTGTGTGTGTGTGTGTGTGTGTGTGTGTGTGTGTGTGTGTGTGTGTGTGTGTGTGTGTGTGTGTGTGTGTGTGTGTGTGCATCCATTGTATTCTTTTATCTATTGCTCAATATTGTAATATCTGTTTTTTTTAAAGGAATAGTAATATTTTGTCCACTCTGAGAAATAAATTGAGGATTATAAAAGCTATGAAATGGAAAAACTGCTTTGGCATCATTTGTGTTGTAAAAATTATTACAAAATATGTATTGAATTGAAACAGTATTTTGTGATTCTCACTGAAAAAATATAATGTTAAATTGAGAGAATTGATTTAAAATAGATCCAAACTTGCAATCAACCAATCACAGAGTTAGAACAAATCGGATTATATGATATCGACCAATCACATGACACACCAAGAAAGAGGCCACCAAACAGACCAAAAGCCTACTTTTTATATAATTGCTTGACTCCTGTTTTATACTAAATGAAATAAAAAATGCAAATAAAAAATATAACGTTATTTTCATGTACATTCATGTTTAACTCCTACAAAAATACAACTTTCAAATGTGTAAAAATAAATTAATATTTTCAAAATACATTCATGTTTAAAATTTTCTAAATTCATTCATGTTTAAAACCTATTTTATTTAAGTACAACTAATAATTCAAACAAATAAAAAATACATAAGAATAAATGTAAAAATTGGTGCTGTCAAACAATTAATCGCGTTCAAAATAAAAGTATTTGTTTACATAATATATGCGTGTGTACTGTGTATATTTATTATGTATATAAATACAAACACATGCATGTATATATTGAAGAAAACCATGTTATGTTTATATATTAAATATGTTTATATATAATATAAATTATCTGAATATAAATATAAACATGTAAATACATAATATTTTCAAAATATATACTGAATGTGTTTGTATGTATTATATACGTATAATAAATATACACAGTACACACATATATTACGTAAACAAAAACTTTTATTTTGAATGCGATTAATCACGATTAATTGTTTGACAGCACTAGTGAAAATATATAATCTCATTTACAAAAATGAGCAGAAAACTTCACGTTTTTAAAGACTGTACACTATATAAAATATGTTGGGAATATGGGAATGTTCTATTTCTGTTTTTCATTATGAATTATATGGTAATCCATAGTTTTTAATTGCAAAACCCAAAGTTGACAGTATTTTACATCACAAAAAAAATATTTTTTAGTACAATAGGACTTTTTTGCAGTTAAATCTGCAGTCTTGGAGAAACTATTGGAGCTCCTCATTATTCATTATGTCTTTCTTTTACAAAGTATAATAGCTGCCAGATCGAAAAAATATATGAGCTGTCCTGAAATGCACTTTTTGCATTTTGCATTTAATTCCATAGCCAAAAACAACACTTGAAACATTGTTTCTGGACCTTTTATTGTTCTAACCTTTACTAGGAAGGAAATTTAGAGACTAGGCCTGAACTTTAGCTGAATAAACCTGTGTTATACCCGCGTTATTGTGTGTGTGGTTGTGTCTAATGAGATCTCTCGCTGTCAGTTTTGTGCTCGAGTCCATTATCACACTCTTAATTCTCCTCATGGAGGAAATCAACGGTGCAGAATCGCTAAGTGGCACCCGTGGCCTCTCGCCCACTCGTCCTCGCTCTCATCCTCACGAGGTTTCAACTTTCCACCCAACACAGCATCTGAGAGCCGATGCTCTTCAACCTGAACCCGTGTGCCGCAGGCTGCGTCTGAGAATGAAGTCCCTGAGGGCCACAAGTCCGTTTATCCAGGAGACCGAGGCAGTATGGCATTAAATGCCGCACAACGATAGAAATATCAGCTCTTACACTCTTAAAAAGAAGTTTCAAAGGGGAGATGCCATTGAAGAACCATTTTGGATTCCATAAAGAATGTTTCAGTGAACAGTTCTTAAAATAATCTTTTTTTTTCTTAGTGCAAAAAACTATTTTCCAGTATAAAGAACCTTTAACATGCATGGAACCTCTCCATTCCACAAACGTTTCTTATAATGGAAAAAAAGTTATTTAGCTTATTACAATGCTCTTCACACCAAATAACTTTCGACATCACTGCAAAAACTCAAATTTGTAACCTTTATTTTTAAGAGTGTTGGATGTTAAAGGTTCTTCATGCAACCCTCAATGCCAATTAATAACCTTTATTTTTTTCAAAGTAAAGAACAATTTTTGGTTTCAAAACCTTTCAGTGAGCAGTTCTTAAGAAAACCATTTTTTCTTAGTGTGAGGAGCATTTTAATAATCTAAATAACCCTTTTCCACTATAAAGAACCATTTGTTTAACAGAAAGGCTCCATGGATGTTAAGGGTTCTTCATGGAAGCATCAATGACAATATGGAACCTCTGTTTTTAAGATTAAGGAATAATATTTGGTTCCACAAATTATTAATTTTTTTAACCTATGAAGAGCTTTTTGTGCAAAGAAAAGTTTCAATGCATGTTAAAAGTTCTTATCTTCCTATCTTTGGACCTGGAGTTTTTTTAATAATCTAAAGAACCTTTGTTTTCACTACAAAGAACCTTCAATGGAATGAAAAGGTTCCATGGACGTTAAAGGTTGTTCATGGAGATATAGATGCCAATAAGAAGCCTTTATATTTAAGAGTGTATAGTTTTGAAAAGAGAAAAATAATGCTACACATTAAATTTCATTTTTGAAGTTCACTGGATTATTCAAAAATAGTTATTACCACATGCTTATGAATACATTTTCACATTTAATTTACAGCATTATGTATAGCGTAAAACATGCATTCAGCCGTGCACAGATGGTTCGAGCCAAGAAGATGCAATTTCATAGATTTAGGAAGGTGCAAAGGTTTATTGGCCTCATGCGTCGATACCAATGATTTTCAGCTTGCAAGAAAACCCATCTGTTGAAATTAACTTAAGAGCACTGGTTCAATAAGAGAAGAAAAAAACTTTATGAAAATGCCAACTTCATTACACAATCCATTATAGCGCAGTGCCAGGCGAGTGATTTATGCCGTGGCGCATTTCGTGGTCTAAATAAGCCACGGAAGAGCGCAGTTGATTCTGACCTTTGCATAAATACACAGAGACTAACGATAACGGTCTCGCTGACTCAACCCAACATAATGTGCATCTGTTGTTTAATTACATTTTAATCTAATTGTTGTCTTTCTAGAGTAATGAAGCACAAAATCGATTCATAATTCACAGGCTGTTCTCGTTGAAATGCGACGCATTAGTCTTTCTCTTTAACTTCAAACTGAGATGCAGAGTGAATTTGTAAAAAGCATTTACACTCACCAATTTAGCTCTCAGTATGACTCTGACGTGATTTTACCTTTGTTCTCTTACATCTGGGCAAAACCTCAAGTAAAAGCCGCTGTGGCTGAATGGACAGGGCGACATGTTGCTACTGGATAAACAAGTAATCTCAATGCCTGTGGCTTGTAATTGAATCAAGCTTTCAGAAGCACAAAGGTTGGTGTGTTTCAACACAATTATGACTGACGCTCTATTGATCAGCCGTATTTTGCACACCGCCGTCAAAAACCATCCAGAGCCCTTTTAAAACTCTGAAATGAGTCTCGCTAAAAGCGCCCATAAAAGTCATCCATCTGTCATAATAGAGTCCTAGTAGTGTGCTATTTGCAAAAATCTGAACAATAATGTTAGGATGTGGGAAAACTTTTAAAGGATTAACAAGTAAATCAATAAACCAACAGTAAAAGTGTTTCCCTCTTTCTCTCAAAATCCACACACAAAACAGCTGTGTTGCACATTAAATAAATTCATAAATTTAAATTCCTCAGTGTTTACATGAACTTACATGGAAACTCCAGTTACAACACAAATCCTATTCTCAGCAGCTTTTTGTATTACAAATAAAAGATTGCTATAGTCAGAACAAAATCATTGTTATTTTAGTCTATCTTGAAAGAGTTCAATCTGAATGCACAATGAATGCAGAGTGTTGGGGCCCGACTTCATGAATATGCATGCCGATTGTTTGGCAATGAATGTAATATTGCTAAAAATTGTTAAATAAATAAGAACAGACTGCAGCGAAACACCATCTCACACCAATGCTCACAAGCATCTTAATTAGCAACCAAACTCACCGTCCCACCAGCACTGATGGAAGTGTTGGGATCTGTTCCAAAACATAGTGGACCTAGTAATTTATAGGCATCGTAAGTCTTCTCATGCACCTTCTTTTTGAAATTTAAAAAGCAGCTTTACAAGTACTTGCTGATAAAGCAATCCTAAAATGCATTGCAAATTGACAATTTTACTCAATTTGCATGTGTTGTGCATTTAACGCATAAGCCATTTTGCTTATTACCACATTATTAGTTTAGCATCCTAGAAGGTAGTGCTATTTGTGTGCCAATGCACTTCAGATCAGACGCCTGTGTGAGGTTGCTGCCTTCGAAGGCAGCAAGGCAGTAGAGCTTACTACATTTTACAGTCAATATAATACACAACGGTATTATGTATGAGAGCTTCCTCTTTCACTCTACCAAACGGAGGTACTTCATAGCCCTCAGAAATCTCATGTGGTAAGACCCCACCTGCAGGGTTGCCCTGATATATCACCTCCCCAATGAATTGCATCTGATTTGCACCTGCAGTGCTCTGGGACAGTCAGAGGAATGGAAATCAGGGGACTAACAGCCTGTGGCCCTCCTCTCGCTAGGTATGCTAATGCTGTAGCGATTACCTAAACAGGAGTTCTGCCGGGGAACTCCATCTGTCCCATTCAGAATCACTATGCATTGGCATGAGCCCCTGTTCACGGTGATGCAGGCACTCTCAGTACGAGAACATCTCATATACTGCCATTCACATACATACAAGTGTTTTCAGTGGCTAAAAGAATGACAGCAGCTAAACACACTGCAGGCAAGCTTATCAAGAGCAACGTGTTTTAACCGTGTCATGAAACCCCCATTTCAACAAAAGTATTCATCACATAATTCTGAAACGTAGGCATGAAGAGTAGGCTCTTTGGTTTGGCTTTTATTTACAGTTAACAATTTAGCAAATAGTTTTATCTAAATCGACTTGCTAATGAAGAAAAACACAACAATTCACAGATATGCAAAAGGTCATTTTTATCTGTAATTTAATGTGCTAACAAAAACTCAATTTTAATTCGAATCGTTTCGAATATAGAGCACTGATCCTTAGATAATTGGTCTGATCTTTTGACACACTCACAGTAAGAAATGAATGCCGTTTGCGATGCCAAGTGTCAGACTGCATCTAGTTTCAAATGAGCCACAGTCCATAACTCTCTAGTCTAGCAAGCAAATACATTTGCAGCCAATGCTTCTGAACATTTGAAAAACGCCAAAGGGATAAAGCCACAGATTCTCATAAATAATAATGAAGGACTGTTGATGTATAGGAATACTATTGTAGCCAGCCATTTCAAGTGTTCACGCTAGTGCTCTTTTTGTATCTGATACAGGCCTTTGAGTGGCATTCCTGTTGAGACCAAGCACATACACAGCCACATGCACATTTACATGCTCAACACTCAAGACAATGTCTCTTCTAATCATGTTTAGCATGATTGCTTCCTGATATCAAAGTCTGACAGCTGAGCTGACATGGTGTTACAGAAAAAGATCTGTGCTTGCAGCATGGGACATGCGTCATTTACTGCGGATGGGTCATTCGGCACAACGTGTCTACATCAATCAGTCAAATCGCGGTCAGCTAATGAGTGTGGCATAAACAGCAGAGAGTTTCATTAACATTGTGTGTTAATTGGCACAGGGCGGCCGTGAGTTGGTCCTATGACAACTATCAAATTAGCAGTCGGCCAGAAGTGTCATTTAGAATGCTTATTAAACATGAACGAGTAAAACACTATTGTTGTCAAGAGGCCACTTCAGTCTACAGATATAGATATAACTTATTCTGGGACATACTGTATGCAAGCCATTCCTATAGGATTCCTAGTATCTCCTGGAGGTGGTGTTCTTCAAGCAAAGACTAGATTGTGACAGGTTGCCACTGCTGAACTTTAGCTGTTTACATTCCATAAAAATGGCATAAAAAGAGCCCCCTGGTTCACTTAATTTACACTGACAAGCATAATTCATTTCACTGTCGTATTTGCCCAGAAACAGTGATCTTCCTGCTGGGTTGGGAGACATACATTTAGACATTTAGACCCAGTTTGAATGGCATCATTCTACGAAATCATCCTGCCTTGAGATTCTTCCAGGACAACATGCACACACACTCTGTCACAACATATTTCAAACAATGGTAGTTTGAGTTATGTGAGGTCACCCGTGGTTATGAAGACCTTGTCTACTTCAAAGAGCAACTGGAAAAGACTTAGAAAGTAAGTAAGCAGAAACGTATCCAAAGAGACTTGCTTTGCACAAGAGGACAATATCCCCAGGCTACCTAGTGTTACCTACTTTGTTCATGGATACAATAGCCATGAATTGCTTCTTGTGCCATTTTTACCTGCCATCTTTTGGCTCCTAATCAAGATTAAACTACTACACTACCACTATAACCTGACAATTTTGTGAATCTTGGCATATATGGGCTGGTCTTGATTGTAGGTTTTGATCTACACCCTTTCCAGCCCAGAGTATTCACACCTACACTGTACTATAACCATCATTCACAACAGCTACAGAATACACCCCATTTACAGAAACCAGAAAAGCTAGTTTAGACCACTAACGGTACATTCACACAGGGCGTCAACGCCTCTCGTTTACTTTGAATGGAGTAACGTCAAGCGTTGCCTAAATGAATTGTGGGTCCGCCACGTCGTGTTGGTCCATTGCTCATGGCAGAAGTTGAAAACTTTTCAAGCGTCAATGCTGGCGTCAGCCAATCAGATCGCCTTATGCAAATACCCTAACGCAGAGAGTAGAAAACTAACGTGATTGGCTGTTGTTACTACAACAGTCATGTCAGCACTAAGCTTCAAACACGCCCTCCATCAAGCGTCGACGCCAACACCCCGTCTGAATGTACCGTTATGGGATGCTCCTTAGCTTAAACAGCATCATAGGGGCTTTCGCACCACATAGTTCCAGAACTCAGTCAGCATGGTGGTTCCTAGAGAACCAATTTCTCCCTCGGGCCATTTTCCTGGTTGCTTTTGCACTTTTCACTGGCAGCAGGAACTCAGAAGCAGATGACAGTGACGTCATTATTCGCGGCATTTACGAATGTTGATGACCGTGAATGGAGGGCGCCCGTGATCGGAGCAGTTTATGTTGCAGGTTTCGTGATAATGGAGACGGAATGTAAACACACAATTACACGACTGAAAGAGCAAACAAAAAAGAGCAAAAAGAGAAATCTCCTGTGGCAACTTGCTTTGTTATAACTTGCAGTGTTGCATATCATCAAGGCTGAGAAAAGAACACAACGCTGCAGAAAACAGGTAGCTAAATGCCATTATTACTGTTTTAAACTGTAACCCATTCACAACAGCTGCAGACTTTACCGCATTTCCAGTCCCCAGAAGGGCAAAGTTAGACCTCTTATATAACCCTGCTTACCTCAAACAGCCTCATAATGTTGGCAAACATAATGGAGATACATTTGCCATGAAGCCCCCGGCAATTTTGTCAAACTTGGCAAATATGGGCTGGTCTCAATTGACCAACAGTTACAGGCTACTCCCGACTCTCTCATCTCAGAAGGTTACATCCTTGGCAGTTGTGGGTTGGTCTTCATTTTAGGAATCAGTCCGCACCTTTCTACACCCAGCCCTGACTATTGTCCACTACACTACGGAACATCCATTGTTGACAAGAACCAGATTATGAACCCCACTCCCAATCCCAAGGAGGACAAGTTGAGCCTTCTTACCTTAAAAAGCCTCAAGATGTTGGCAACCATGATGGAGACAGAGCTTGCAGCTGCACCAATGACTCCAACGATTTTATCTGGCTTGGCAAATATGGGCTGGTCTCCATTGGACACAGCGTACATCCGAACCGTCACGCTCAATGAGAGCTTGTACAAAGGTAAGCGACTGCTCCAGGGCATAGGTGTCCCGCGAGCAGGTGTCCAGGATACGGGCCCCCAGCGTCACATTGGGCAGCAGTTCTGGGTCTTTGTTGATGAGGTCGATGGCAAACAGCATTGCCTCCAGTCTGTGAATGCCTTTCTCCTTCTTTAACTCCCCACAGGGAACCCCACGCTCACCCCGGGAGTGAACCGGAAACAGGCCACCCAGGATGATGTCCCCATCCAGACGGATAGAGTGGGCGTACTCAATAGGTGGTGTCTCCACCCGCTGGAGGGAGACTGGCAACCAGTAGCAGAGAAAGAGGAGGAGCTGGTATTGAGTCCGACTTACACGTACAAGATCCATATCCACAGGGACGTTGAGGACAATGTGAGGAAATGTAGGTCCAAAAATTCCAGGTGGTGGGATTGAGGACTAATGGGGCAGCAGACGGACGGTAACATCCATGCCCATTTCAAAGCTGAAGTTGTGTCTTCTGACCATTTAGAGTGTGGCCACAGGAATTTCTCATGGGGCAAAAACGTCTGGCGCACATGTCATGTGACTGGTAACAGGTGATATAAGGAGAGGCAAAAACGTCAAACAAGTGCCTTTCCAAATCAAACTCCAACACTCTCACGTCTTCAGAAGCATCTAAAGAAAAGAAAACATTGTGTGAGTTGCTGCACAAAGAGAAAACCAAACATGAATCAGTCACAATATATGCAAGCAACAAAGCAAACTCATCAAACACACGGACATCTTGACAGGGAGGAAATTACATCACAGTCATTTGGAGCTCAGTGTGGTCTTTCATTTCTGCCTCTGCTGAAAAAAAAATCAAGGCCGTCTTCTCTCACATTTGCATAGACAACCAAAGACATTTCACAGAGAGAGGAAATGTTCCTATTTGTGGACAATAGATCTGCCGGGTTGATTTTTACAGTTCAGCTTTGTGGAATGGAGTGGGACAGAGAGTAATCAAGGGGAGTTATAGCATATTGATTTTCAGCAGGTTATTTTTTTTTTGGTCAGGATGAACAGGTATGGAAATTTGGGCCAATAGAGTAAGTAGTAATTATTTTCATATTTGCTGATATTATACACACACACACACACACACACAAAAAAATGTCCCATTCAAAATCATTTGAAATTAACTGGTTTTCAAATGAACATATTATGTATCTGGAGAAGCATATGCTCTTGATATAAATATAGCACTCTGTCTTTCACTGCTAATTCCACTGTTGTTGACACACATCAAACACCTGAAACATTTCAGAGAGTCGAGACAGAGAGAAAACCTCTCGTGAAACACCTCCACATCCCCACTCTCCAATGGAGAGCCATCGTTACGTTACGCACAGCCTTGCGCTTCCAAGAGACACATGCTGCGCAATCTGCCGCCTCCATGCGCCAAGAGCATCACTCTACAACGTAAAGGAAGTCCATTGCACACTTCCGAGTGTGATTCTGCACTCCTGGTGAGCCACAAATGGCACTGAAACGCCCAGACTAACCCAGACACTATAGATTCCGCAGGAAAAAAATCCCGTCATTTCCCCTGGATCTTACTGTGAACTTTATACTACCTTAAAAACAACATTTCCCATACAGTTTTATTTTAGTCTGCTCCATAACAATGACTCACTTCTATTCTAACGGCTCTGTTCTGACCTAATGATTCTATATTGCTCTATTGTATTATAAATGACTCCGTTCTGTTCTGTTATATTCTATACGGCTCTATTCTAATGACGGATCCGTTTTTCTACTCCATACATCTTCGGGGAAGACCAGTGCGCGTTGGTTTTGCAGGAGTGCAGAGCCTGTTTGAATCGAATGCATTTGCATATATGACAGTATATGTGCATATGCATAATTGGATTTGTTTCAGCCTAATATTCTACTCGTTTGCACGAATTAATCTGTAAATGAGAGCTCGGGTCTTCCCTCTCGTTATATCAGAGACAGATGGAGTTATTACCCTGGCAGACGCAGTGTGTCCCATTTCTCTTTTTAATTTACACGAATCAGTATGTGTCAAGCAGAACTATCTTCTACTGGAGATCCCATTATATTTCCACCAGGAGAACCTGTCTCATAGGAATCCAGAGCTCTTTCTTTCTCTCTTACAACCGTGATTGAAAAAAAAACAAGCGTGTGCTTCTCCAAAAACGCAGTCGCGTGCAATTTGGAGTTTATAGTCTGTAAACGCAACTCGTGAGAAAGACATGAGACGTTTACAAATTCACAGCCTATACATTAATTATGCACATTTCTGGTTGATAACTCTCAATTTATGAGATAAATAAACCGTCCAAACCCAATAGCCCATGTATATGAATATGCAAGCATGCTTGTGCATTCACGCACATTCCTTTGATGCAATGCATTTCAATGATTCACAGTCTAATCAACACAGCCTCTGCATTATCCTTCAATTCTTTATATTCATCACGAATGCGCAAGAACTCTCGTTAAAGGCGCAACTATTGTTTCTGAAGCAATAAAGTGCTTTTAAGTGGCTATTGTCATCTTATAAAACACAAACAAGCTCTAAAGAAACAACCGTGACATTCCGTTGCGTTTCACAATAAAACAATTATCTTTTAGATCAGTTTTCGTTGTCAAAAGATATTCATGAGCAGCATTTCAAACCGTATTTCTTTGATAGTATAATACACGCAGCATAAGAATATCATTTTAAAGCACACTAACATGAAAGTGCAGTAGATGTGAGATCTTACCTTCTTTCTGCTCTCAGAAGCAGGTTTGTGGTGCTGAAATGAACAGTGCATCACCAAAATCCTCCCTGTGAATGTGATTACTCTCTCTCTCTCTCTCTGTCTCCCTCTCTCTCTCCCTGCCGTGCATCACATGCAATCTTAAATGAAACATGCTCTCATTTCAGAAGGAAAATTCTCAGGAAGGTTTGCTCAGAATGATTAAGGGAACACAAAAATAACGCGATAATGAGAGGGGAAAAGCAGGAATGTGAAGATTCTAACATTATTTCGGATTTTGCATTAAAATAAACAGACTATGTACCTCTAGAAATCTGCATCAACACTCATTAACACTTCGGTTTTGAATGCCAATTCAGTTCAATATTACCGAATTATGATGTATTGTGTCATCTTACATAACATTTTTGGATGAACTCTGAATTATCCCAAACCTCAATCGACAAAATCCAATTATTTGTATTAATTCAATGAGTCTGAATGCAAACAATTACTAATAGTTCCTAATAAATTTCAGTGCGTAATGGCAAATACTATTCATATATTCAATCATTATTTAAGCCATTTTAGATCCACCCTCTGCTACTAACCAAAGTCACATCTGAATAAATTAAACTTAATTCCGAACAGAAACAGATTTGGGGAATGTCACATTTGGCTGGAATTCACTTGGAGAGCTGGTTTATAAATAGTGCACTATTGCCCTCTTGTGGTATAAAAATACTTGATGAAACTTGTTCCCAACCTACTCAGCACAACTTAAATGATTTACTACATCACTCTTTGGGATCATTAATCATCTTTAGCCTTTCTATATATTTAAAATCAATAATACATTTAAAGTCTCATTTTATATATAGAATCAGAATAATTTTATGTGTAATACTATATTTGGATGAAAAAGAAAACTCACAAACCTCTTTTAGTTCAGTCACAAACTCCTGGTTTGGAAATCCTGTTATATGATAACGCGAGATGCCTTTATACGTCAAATAAAAAAATAAAAATCAACACGCAGTCAATTTCTCGGTTTATTGTTGGTCAATATATTCATTTTAACAATGAGAAATAAAACTTCTACCAACTTGTTTTATCCTTCAAGCCTCCTGAAGGCTAAAAAAAGAAACTTGGATCTACAGATTTACACAGTGAGTGCTTGTGAAGACCTGTTAACAGACAAATGAGGAGAGACATATAATGAAAGCATCTAAAACTGATAGGAGACGAATTAATCGAAGAATTGCAGCGGAAAGGCAACTAAAAAGATCTCATAAAAAGCATAACATATTTAACTTTTTAGCATATGCCTGCAGTTTATATAAGAACAACTGGTTGTCTTCCCCAGAGCATGTGCTTGCTCAAACATAAAAATCCCCTTCCCTTAATATAACTGAAGTAGAATCTGAGTTTATGACGTTCCAGGGGTCTTTCCTCAGTAAAAGAAAAGACATCCAGATCTCACATCCGACTGCACTGAATACCAGTGATCCTGATGGGTGTCAATAGCGGACGTTCAGCTGCTGTCTGCAGGAGTTCAATGCCCTCTCATCAAGAGCACGTGTGCCTTGAAGCTCCACCGGAGGCTAAACCTGCTACAACGGGATCCTGGAACAATCATCTACTTGGTTTTGGATGGAAATGTCAAATCTTATTGATGGAAAGCATATGTATTTCCTCTCATATCTGAGAATGGTCAGAAGCCCTCATAAATGGTTAATAGAGTGCAGCTGAAAACACTGTGCCGTTACATTGACATACATTCTCCTGTATGGATGATGGAAAAGCTCCTAAAAGTCCACACACATTTCTGAGGGTTTCTTATACCACACTTATGGTTTAAAGTTTTTGTAGTACAGCACTGTTTCTTTGACTTTTTTAGTGGTTCTGATTTTCTTTGTGACTCGCACTGTCCAGTATGTCTTTCCACGGTTGCTGCAAGTCCAGTTTGCTGTCAGAAGATTTCTAATAAAGAGAGACAGAAGAAGACACAAAATACTATCACAACATTATCAAGGATTTGTAGGCAGTTATCATGATGTCTCAGACATGGTAATACCATATTATGTACCATAAACCATATTCTTTCAAGTGTCTTGGAGTAAGTTCATGGTCAGTTAAACTGATTTAAACCGTTCACATTTCCATCCATTTATATATAGGGATGCACCACAGTTACAATTTGGCTGATACCAGTAAGACAGAAATTACTTTCATGTTATGCTATTATGCTATTTTGTCTGAAATATATTTTTTAATCCAACACTATAAAGTAAAATTAAACATTTTAAATTCTACAAGTAAATTTAGGCACTACAACATTATTATGAAAAACCGATATTCACTTTGAGATTTGCTAAAGTTTATATTTAAGAGTGTTATTCAATTATTGAAAAATATTTTATTATCTCCTTATCTCACTTTAAGTTAATCTAAAGGTAAAAATGCAACATTTCAAAATATATAATAAAAAAATATCATTCAATAACCGTCCGATATGGTACCTATATATTGTGCATCCCTACGATAAAGTGCAAGAGACTGTGAGCAGCTGAATGGTTTCCACTGAACGGACTCCAGTACATTATCACTTAAGCAGCTCTCTGCCACATGTCGACTGGGAGTTGGCGGTAATCCAGCCTTCATGTGTTTTCATGTTACATATAAGTTACTGCAACCCAGAGACAAACACAAGGACAGACCCAGAGGAACAAGGGAAATGCTAACTGTCAGACTGACATATGGACTTCTACCACAGGGAGAAAATTGGGCATTAATGGGGAAAAAAGCAAGTCAGAAAATGGACATGCATACCCAAGGCATCTCTGTCACCCTTATTTGAAGATCAGAGAGCTTCTCTCCTCTCTCCGGTCCTGTGACAGAGCGCCGTGATTAATATGGCCCGGCTGAGCCGAGCGCTGTTTCCAAGGACACGGGTGAGTTATCTTAATTGCTTCTTAAAGAAGCCCCCCCCACCACCACCACCACTCAACCGGCACCCCAAGGGCTCTTTAAACCTTGAGGTGAGACCAGGGCAGCCTAATTTCTGGGGCCTTGCAGTGGCATCCATGCTTCAATCTTCCGTGCAGGAAGTCCACCCTGGGATTTCTCTCATTCATTAACAGCAAGGCTGTGGTAGCAATCCGCCAGACAAAGCACAATTCCTTTCTCCCGCTACAACACACCATCTGCTGTACCATCGAAGCTTAGCATCTTGCGAATGTCCAACTCTACTGGGATCAACTTTAAGCCAAGTCAACGTTCCTATTGAGATATAAAAACATCACTTCTGATTGTTCTCTGAACGCTCAAAACATCCAGTTTTATAAAGATTTTTTCTTGGTTTTGGGAATGTAAAGGAAGCATTCCACTTTATTTAGCAAACATTACAGGAATTGTACTTTTAAATGTTCTCTGAATGTTCTGAACTCTGAAAGTAGTAACATTTAAAGACGGTTAGACGAATGTTCAACTAAAATGTTTCAGGGGGGAAAAAAACGTTCTATGATGAGAACACATTTTTAGAAGATCATTAAAGACCAGATAACTTTGAATGTTCCATTAACGATACTGCAAGAATGTTCCATATTATTTACTTATGAGGCATCGTTTCAATTAGTATCCTGCCCTATAAGGAAATACAGTACCTATGGAGGAAGTAGACAGCAAGGTAACTCACAAGGGTTTGGAACAGAGTTTGTGTAGCGCATTGATTCAGAGGCACTCACCAAAGCATGACCTTGGATCTTGTTCTGATACCTGCACTCCTGGTTGCGGATTTCAGGTGGCTTCTCTTGTGCAACCCTAGATATCTTGTTTTTTTAAAGCTCTGCCCACAGATGTTGCAAACGTGCAGAGATTTCTTGGTAGCACTCCCTTTTGGGCTACTAGGCTTTAATTTTTTGTTATGGGTCACTTCCTCGTTGTGGTGCTTCTTTTTGTTGGTCTTCAAGGTCTTTTTGCCCACTATGCCAGGAGCTTTTGGAGGCACGTTCCTGCGTGTCAGATATGGTGAAGTGTGGTAGTGGTGGACATTCACTTCTTCTTCTTGTGGACCTTGATCTTTCTCCTCTTCTTTGTTCAACACGACCTCCGCTGGCTTCTTGACGGTGTAGCTCTCCAGCGACTGGGAGATCCTGCTCAAGTAGGAGGACTTCTTCTTGTGGACTTCTGAGAGATGGCGTAACACGTCCCTCTTGCGGCGTGTCTTGTAACGGCAGAGCGGACAGCAGTAAAACTTGACAAAGAATTCCGTGCCATTATCCGTGTGCAACTTAATGTGTTTCTCCAGGTTCTGCATGGAGCTAAAGGTCCGCCTGCAGAGCTTGCAGAAGCGTGCCTTAATGTCAAAGCCTATGGAGAATTGAGCCTTGGATGAGACCTTGTCCTCCTTGGGGCTCTTCTGGCTCTGGGAGTCAGAGGAAGAGCTGGGACTAGTGTTGGGATTGTCTGGAACTTTACCGTTGGGCATTTTCTTGGAGCTGGACATGGAATCACTGGAGTTGGTTGTGGAGCCAGAAGATTCAATCTTGTGTACAGTCCATAGGTGTCTTCTAAGGTGGCCTCGAACCCTGTACGTCCTGTTGCAAATGAGGCATTTGCAGGGGGTCAGGTCTTTGGCACAAGCTTCTTCTTTTGGCTCCTCAGGTTCTTCACTATCCTGACGCCCCTTTTCTGCATCTTCCTCTCCCTTCTCTATGTTCTCACTCTCATCTTCCTCATCAATACAATTGTTCTCCTCTTCCTCCAACTGGACCTCCTCCGTGTAAGTTTCTGGCTGTTGTAGTGTCTCCGGCTGTCTGTGGTCGTGTGGTTTGGGCTCAGAGATAATGGTGGCAGGTTATCTTCTTTGGACAGGTACTGGTACACAGCATTCTGGTTGCCAGCAATGGGCTCCAGATTCAGTATATATTCCTCTTTACCAGATCGGGGATAAATAGCTTCAAGAAGTTCTTTTATGCTCTTCTTGCCATCTCCAGAAAGGCCTGGAACCAGAAGTAGACCTTAGTTAAAGGGGCCATAATATAGAAAAATTGTATTCCTTTTTTGGGGCATATTAAAGAGTACTATGTAGATACACTATAATATTTATTACATCTAGTTCACCCAGACTATTTTATGAATCATTGAGCCATAGATAAATCAGTTATGACAAAATCCCAACCATAACCTAATTAACAAGGTCATCTATGTTTGCAGGTCATCGGCATACAGTATTCAACAAGTCGACAAACTCTGATTAATGGCAGTGCGAAATATGTTAGCATGCAAAGTTTAACCAATCAAATTTACATTTGGAAGTCTTAATTCCAATGAAAGCCAACAGGGGTGCTCGCCTCATGTCGGCAGCGTCTGGGAAAAAAAGCTGTGCTTGAACACACCACACAGACTACAGCCGACTGCATGAGAACATTTACCTGTCTATATCAACAGCTTTTAATAGTATATATGCGTCATTCAAAAGGAGAAACCAAAACAAGGATATAAGAGATAAACGCAGATATACGAAACGTAAACAAAGCAGCTCTTGCTGTTGTTGTGATGATAATATTCAAATATTGGAATGCTTGGGTAAGATCATGTAACATGTACAGTACATTTACTTACTCGTTTTCATCACTTTCGCTTTAATTCTCTGGCGCGGACTCGTGCGCGAAACTAGGTAACCAATCAGAGTTCTTACTTTCCCCGCCCCAATGGTCCCGATGCCGAGCCCAACGAGAGCTGACGTGTGGAACATGCCAAGCAGACTAGCCCAATAAGAGCCGAGGACCATTGGCTTGGTGTGTCCCGGCCTTTAAAGGTACAGTATCATAAATGCTATCTGTTTATAAAAGGGGTCATGAACTGAGAAATCAAAATCCCCTTGATCTTTTGATATAAAGATATCATTGTACTATAAAACATTCTGTAAGTTTCAGAACTCAAAACTTTCTCGCTAGTCTAAAAACAGCTTACATTGAAGCCAACCTGCCAGAACGGCAGCTTGTGGAATGAACAGCTCTATGAACAGGCAGAATTGCAATCACCAATCATAAATTGTGCTTTATTGCAATGTCAATGAAAAATACTCCGGGTAAACTCAAAACTGGTATTTTAGGAGAGAATGAAAAATAGAAATGTAGTGCTATACTAACCATCAGGTTCAGGCATTCGAGTGAAACAGTACATTTCCTTGTGTTTGATCAAATTGGGAAGGCCACGGAAGAGACTGCGGCAGAGTTTACATTCAAATATTGTGTCCACCTCTTTGAGGAGAATGTGTTTCAGCTGTGCAGTACCTGCAAGTAAGAGCAAGAGGGCAGTGATTAGACTTAATGGGATTCTGTGTTGGCTCAGTCAATGCTTGTGACGACTGGGCTTAAATTCTCCACAGTTTCCATTTCTTTCTAACTGTTCGGTCTACTATGATCATAAAGAGAGGAAACAGAGGTTAGGTAACACACTGTGAACAGAAACAGCACCTGTGCGGAAACATTCAATGATTTGCTGGATGCCAGATTTGGAGGTTAGCAGCGGTGTTTGTAGCAGAGGAGGATCTCCAGGTTCTGTGGAATAGACAGAAAGACAGTGTATTCTTACAGTATATCCATGAATTATTTACAATATGCACACTAGACGTTTGAAATGTTCAGAACAGTTTAGATTTGCTGCTGTAAACAGAGAAAAGGCATAAAGCATCGCTCTAAACTCCAGTATATTCTAAATGCTCATAGTGAAGGGTTTTTCCTTTGCATCACAGAAAACTCATCCAATGAATCATGCACCTCAGTTATAATGCTGCTTATCTCTCTTATTAACACCTATGACAGTTCGTCAGGCTGAATCTCTGAATAATCCTCTCCAGACAACCTCATTATACAGAAATTATGATCTGAAGTCAAGTTTGCTGTGCTCATGCCAGTATGTTTTGGATGGCAGATCTCGCCGATATGAGTCATATCCATTCAGAGGTTCAGCTTGTGCTTTCTAAATGAGACTTTATTAAAGTTTGCATTATTGATGGCCACTGCCTGCGACGGTCTAGATGAGTATTTGCGAAAACGTCTGGCTCCGAAACAAAAGCTTTGAGTTAATACACATCTCCATTTTTCCACTGGATAAATCGGATAATATTGCTTCTGTTTGGGTTACGTATGCCAATATTTCAAGGTGGTGATTAATGAAGCTCTAGTTTGTGGAGACTATTACAGAAATGACTTTTATTAGTGGAGTTTGCAATAGCACATATCACTAGTATTATTATTGCTCAAGGTTATGGATCTGAACAAACACTATACCATCATGCCGGCGAGTTTGCACAAGATAAACCTGTAATATTTTCTTCGAAATCTAGAGATGTTAAAAGAACAGATTATCTTATACGACTTTTAAAAGAGCATTTTCCATCACCAGAACTATGTGGGAACAGATACGCAGTGGGAGACAATAACTCTTCACTACGTGAGGAGGTGAAAAATCAATCGTGTGTGAAGATACGGGGCATGAACACAGCTGTGGATAAAGCTACCAAATCAGTCGGAGATTGATGATGGGATGTAGGTGAATTTATGGCCGGACCAGCCAGCAGAGCCCAGCGTGTGTTTACAGCGGCCCTCAGAGACTCGTCTTATATTGGAGGTGTTTTATGACTGTGTGAGGGAATTTCCTTGAGGAACGGCCGTACATTTGCCAATGTCAGGACGGACAGGTGAGGAGATGGCAGTCAACACACACCTACACACACTCAGAATCAATCTAGGGCTCTGCGGTTGAACACTGCTGACTGATGTTTGTGCTATAAAGTGTTGGTGTGATGATCTATGTGTCAGTTTCCACTAAACAGTTCTGTCTGTACACAAGAGCTAAGTGCCAGATTAGATACTTTTTTTCTGGTAAATAAAACTTGATTTACTCACTAGTTTGCAGATAATATTACACAAAAGCACTAAAAAATATTATTGTAATTATTTGGTGAGTTCGTGGTAAGTTTATCAGAAATAACATTTAAAAGTTGATTAACATTTCTTTATTCGTTTCAAAACATTCCTATCTTTTTAACCCAGTCGTTCTTTACAACACTTGATACTGTGATCATGCCGTTTATCTGGGGATATAGAGTTCATCATATATCTAAAGCGCATATTTGTAAATCAAAAGAGGTAGGAGGCCTAGGTCTTCCCTGTTTTCAGCATTACTACGGGGCAGCCAATCTAAGGGCATTAATGTATTGGTGGATTGCATGCCCCAGGAAATCGAATGCTACCATTCCTGCTTGGCTGGCTATTGAGAAGGATATGCAGGAATCCTCCCTGCTTTACTTTTTGCAGAAAACATCAGAACATTTAAGAAATGTAACCCTATTGTTGTAAATTCTCTTAAGATTTGGTATCAGTTCAGGAAAATCTTTAAACTCCCTCAGACTGCTCACGTACCCCTATAGCTTGCAATCATTCATTCCTTCAAAATATTCAAAGAAAATAATAAAACATAGGCTAAAATTAAAATGTGAAATAAAAAAAAAATCAGAATTCAGAACATGTTAAAAATTAAGTCTAATAAAAATGACAAAGTGAAATGAAAACTGAAACTATAAAACCAAAGTTAATTCAAAATAAAAAAAATAAAACATTATAAAAATGACAAAAGTACATACTAAATTAATAAAACTAAAATGAAAACTGAATTAAAAACAAAAGCTAATTAAAAAAAACTAACAAAAATGTCAAAGCACATGAAATTTACTAAAATAAAACTGCAAATGTAAAAATAAAAGCTTATTCAAATATTTATTAACACTATAATAATATATAAAAAATACTAAAATAACACTGCTGAGATCATACAAGGGAAATAATCTAACCTGGAAATATGAAAAGAAAAATATGCAAATGGATTTAGAAAAAAGGGGAAAACAAGCTTATATTTCTTTCGTTATAAAATAGAAAAGGTTTATTAATTTATTTTAGTTTTGTATGCTCAAAAAGTCAAATTAATGTTGGAATTGAAAGGAAAACTCTTTCTTCAAAGCATATAAGAGATTTAAATTCATTTCTACCATTAGTAAAAACAAAGCATGAAAAGTAACGTAAACAGGAAGTGAAACTGCTACATCCTATCACTTTCACAAAAAACTCAAGCCCCTCCCCTGAACCCACCCCTCACCACAGGGGGCGTGGCCTATTGCCCTCCCAGTATAACAGGGCAAAGAGCAGCTCAATCAATGCTTCATTCACAATCCCCACACAAACACTTTCATTTCAGCATCATACTACAATCATAAACATGATCCAAATCTTTATAAAGGACAAATACATTTATAAGGAGCTGATCATTACTTGATGAAACGCCTTTGACCATTGCACTTTGCTTGATTCAGTAACCTGAAGTGTAAGTTACCACTCATTCACACTCATTTATGTATGTGTGTTAGTGATGCGCGGATGAGCTAAAACATCACCCGAATCCACAGCTTCATTATCCCCCCGCACCTATATTTTTCTCTGATTTGATAACCGCACCCGACCCGCACCTGATCGTCATATTCAGGGTTCGTACGGACATAAAAAACCCGGAAAAGTCATGGAATTTTAAAACAGCAATTTCCAAGCCTTTATCAATTTGAAAAATAAATAAACCAAGAAAGTTTTGTAAAAGTCATGGAAATCTATTTCACAGTCCCCTGTATCATAGAATTATGTTTAATTATGTCCTGAATTTCAGTGCGGTTTTGCGCATATATCGCATTACTCATTCCAGCAGCTTTCAACTTTAAAATGAGAGAAATTACTGCAAAAAATGTATTCAATATAGCGTATATAGATTAGATGAGTAAATAAATTCACACAAATCTTCAGATCAAATCAGTGATTATAAAACAGCGTGAGTGATTCAGCACCGAGTCCTCTCTCTTTGACCGTCTCTCAGACCCGGTTCTACGGGGGTGCTGGAGGGTGCTAAGCACCCTCAAATGAAATCAAAGCACCCTCAGTTATTAAAAACAAGGGCAAAAATGCAAATAAACAGTAGTTTAATCAAGAGCAACGAGTGATTATTTTTCTTTTAATGTTTGATTAACATTGAGACAGCCTGTTTCCACCACTGAGTAATATAAAAAATGGTTATTGCAACTTTTTAATCACAGAATCGGGAGATAAAAACTCACAATTGCTAGTTATAAAGTCAGAATTACGATTTATAAAGTCAGAGTTACGGTTTATAAAGTCAGAATTGCGAGATATAAAGTCGTAATTCTCGCAGAGAGACTGTTTTCAGAATTGCGAGTTTATCTCACAATTATTAGGCTACTTTTTAACTCGCAATTGCAACTTTATATCTCACAATTCTGAGAAAAAATGAGCTAGAAAAAAAGTCTGTTGCGAGATTGCGAGAATTGAGAAAAAAGCTACTTTTTAACTCGTTTATATCGACTTTATGTCTCGCAATTGCGAGTTTATATCACACAATTATGAATTGTGAGATAAAAAGTCGCAATAACCTTTTTTATTTTTTTTTTCCATACGATTCGAGCACGGATTAAACAATGTTACACATCAGACTTTCCCCCAACCATTAATCATCATGTAAGACAATATTATGCATTTGTGAATCTTGCCAAGCCATATTTCGCAATAAAATACTTTATAGGGAGATCACGCGCTCTCGGAAAGGCACGTCTTGTGTAGGCTACACGCTTTGCGAATGTCAGTCAGCGGTGCGGTCCTTTTGTTTTCATCAGCATGGGTTTAAAAATCACATTTCACGTGTCATAGAAGCAATGCTGTGCTTTAATACATACTCGTAGTGAGCAGCAGCAGTCATCCAGAAGTGAGCAGAGAAAACGGTTCTCCTCAGAAAACGTATAAATAAAGTTCATTTTAGATGTTTAATTACTATTTGGAGAATTGGGATCGCTAGAAGAGGGTTTAATTAACTCAATTTTGTGAGAACCTCAAATTCGACCAAAACTGAAATGTTTCACTTTTTTTTGTCTGTAACTAAATAGCCTAATGTTTTTTTGAATAACTTTAATGTATGTTAATTTACACTTTAATTCTATTTCTGTAGCCTAATTTAGAAAATGATTAATAATTGCATCATTAATGATTTATCTTATACCCGCCAGCAAATAATCTGCATAAATTACCCGCCATCGAAAATGAATGTTGTAATATTTGAAATTCGATTTCGATTTCTGCCTCAATGATTATGAAAATTTCTACAGTTCGAATGAAAATTAATATCTTTCCAGCGGTGCTCTTTTGTTCCTCCATAAAAGCCCAATTTCGTCAGTAAAATCATGTAACGAGACATGTGCGCCATGAAAACACGGACAGTAAAATCTTTTAGCACCACGAATACACGCAATGTGTTAAAATACTTAGTGATTTTCATTAAACGGTTATGTAATAAATGAACGTAAAGTGTTGAGGATGAAAATACTTGTGTAACAGTAAATTGGTAAACAACACAGCAGCGCACTATATTCACTGCTGCGACTGTGTGCTTTATATTAATAATCAAACAACAGAATCACTCTCTGCTCTTGACTGAAGGACTTTTGTAGCTTTAATAAGAAACAAAGTAAGTTTAATTCTTACAGTGAACACTATGCTGTTGTATTTTACATTAGGTTATTCAATTTCTCTAGTAGGCTGTTAACTGAATACTTTAGACTTGCATTAAAAACACTTAAAGCAGTTTGTTTCATTTTTGTATCTTTTTTATTCTATTGTATTCCTTTACTTTTTTATTACTGGCAGTTTAATTATTTTCAATAATTGAGGACCTTTTTTATTTCTTTTTTTACTAATATTAGTTACTCTGAGAATCGTGACATTTCGCTGGTCTCTAAAATGTAGATGTCATAGCAACATTATTTACAGAAAATATATATTTGATATATATCACTATCTTTAAATAAATCTTTCATATAAAGTTTGTCTTATGGCCCACTAATAATCGTTTTAAATAATCGTGATTTCAATATTGACCAAAATAATCGTGATTATGATTTTTGTCATAATCGAGCAGCCCTATGTAAATGTATCTTCCATTCCAGGAATAGGCTGAGGGGGGAGGGGCATGACCTCTCCTCTGTAAGGGTCACAGACTCTAGTGCCCCCTACTGAGTGAGGGACAATAGCAGGCCATGGAGGAATTTGCTGTAATCCTCTAACAGGGAAGGATCAGAGCCGATGGGCCGCTTTTAAAATGCATTTACTCTTGTTCTGATTATATCCATTCATGTGGACCGGTCAGAATGGATCCCAAAGGTCAAGAAGCATGTATTACATGTAGTACTCATTTAAGATTCAATAAACAGGCAGAAAGCGGAAGTTAACCTAGCGTCTTGCTCGCATGGCCAGGCCCGGGCACAGCGGCCTCACCTGTGATCTCATCCGTCTGACAAGACTTGTCATTGGCTGGGGTTTCCTCCATCTCTAAACCACCTCAAATGTGTCTCTGTGGAGAAAGAGAGAACAGCAGGGCATTAAACAGTGACGTCAAACCATAAACGGTACTGTGGAGAGCTTTTATAGCATGATATATTGACAGAAAGAGTCAGATCTTGCTTATTTTATGCTACTATAATCATTAAATTACTAAACTGAATTGATAAATGCATATGATTATTACATGTAATTATTGTTTATCAGTCTGGATGCAGTGTCAGACATCATGTCTTGTAAATTAGGCTTTATTCTCCCGAATTTTCCAGAGTGTCTTGTTGTTTTTTACATCTAAAACATGCTGTTTTACCCCACAGTGACTCGTATAATGCAATTAACATCAACACACAAAAAAGTGTGCAAAGTGAATTTATTTGTATGGTGCATTTAAATAAATAAAAAATTGTATACAATTTTATCATTTCTGTTTGTTATATACATATATATATTTCGATTCTGAATACCATTCAATTTAAATAACTTTTTGTGGAGTGACAGGAAGATACAATACGTTTATGGTGTTAATAAAACATTTAATTTTCTTTCTTTTGCTGGTATTTTACTCTTTTCTGAATGTAATAATGAAATGTGACTGATGCAAATGTGTGTGTTTTTTTCTCTTAATGCAATATTGACCCAGTGAGGCTTATTTTCCGGAAAATATGATGCATGTATTTTGTACTTTCTGAAATGCAGTTACTGTAGATTTTAATTGTATCTGTCAGTTTGTTTGTCCAGTATATTTTTGCTTCTAATGCACTGAAAATGCATCTGCTGTATATGTCTATCACTTTCTCGCCATCCTTGTCCATTTCACAACACTTCCTTTGCCCTTGAATAAAAACATACTGGTTGTTTAAGATCCTACTTCACCCAGAAATGTTGTGCCTGTAAAAGAGCCTACACTCTTAACACTCACATGTAAAGAGAGCCATCAAACACCACTCACTGACACACTGCTATTCAAATGCAGCAGCTACTGACACTGTAATGCAATCAGATGAGTGCTTTTTCATCCGCAGCTTTCAAACTACTGGACTGATAAACTGCTGGCCTAATTAAACCAACTAAATGCAATATATTTTGTTTTTCTTCAGAAAACAGAAGGAAAAATCATGTCTAAGCTCTGGTCACCATCAACCTTTACTGAATGGAAAAGAGCAGCATGAACATTCTGCTAAACATCTGATCTACATAAGAACAAATGTCACACAGATTTGAAATGACATGATGATGAAGGTGAGTAAATGATGACAGAAATTCATTTTTGGGTGAACTATCTCTTTAAGCAAGATCTCTAGGAGTCGCCCTCTGCTGGAGTTTGGTTGAAAAACAACAACATATGCCGTCGGTCTTGACAATCACTGAAGGTTTCTACATGACAAGCCCATTGAAAAGTTAATAGAAGATCAGTCGGTCTATATCTATCTCTCTCTCTACATATTCCAAAATGCATGCCAGTTTTAGTTTTTTTTCACTTACAACCCAACTCTAAATATGTATTTCATGACATAAAATAAGAAAGAGGAACATGTGTTCACTTCTTGTTGACAACAGCCTGTAATTATGATGTATGCATTATGCTTTATTATAGAGAACAGGTGATGGTTCGCCTCACATTTGCACTCTTTTTTCCCAAACAGCGATTCTCATGTGGTGTCATTGCTTACTTTCTAGAGGCAAGAATGTGATAAGACATTAAATATTGGGAAGAATCAATGATAAATATGAATCATCTGTCACTGAAAAAACAATAATAAAACACTAATCTGAATACTTTGGTGTGTTTATGGTGGTTATGGTCGTATAAACAATCAGAAGTGCTGATAACTCTGAGTCCACAATGAGCTCTGAAATAAACATAAACACTGTTGTGTTCTCACTCTGTTTCTGTCCCTCTCTGAAACTCGTCCCTCTCGGAAGAAAACTGTGGGTGTAAACTTTTCTCACTTTTAACGTTATAAGAGTTTGAAACATGAAACTTGACATATTTTCTCTATTTCGGGCCACATATCAACTACCACTGTATAAATGATTTACAATATTGTACTTCATTCCTAAGAATAAAACATCAATGATTTCATTTTGATTTCAACTAAATTTGTAATATAATAAAGATCATACCAAATAAGTATTTTATTGAACAACTCATTTTTACTTAAAAAAAGTTATTTTTATAACATAAAAAATAATTAGTCCTTACAATTGAACCTTCAATTTTATTTATTTATTCATTTAACTTATTTCTTCTACTGTCTTTAAAACTACTAATTTTAACACTTGCTGTTTATCTCATTAATTTTTTTTTCATCTATTATGATATGCGTGTTAGTAGGGCTTTCGCGGTGAAGGAATTTCCCTTGCGGTAATTTTGAGTGGTTCAATAGCGCGTTATTACCGCCACATTTCAAGTTTCAAATCTTTATTGTAACATGTACAACGAAATTAAAGTGCCATCCAATCAATGCACCACTCATAATCTGTGTGTGTGTGTTACGATGCAAGGAATTCAGAAACCGAAACTAAATCGCGTTGAAACAGGAAGTGAAGAATACACAAGACAATGACAAAATAATGGTCCTCATAACAGAACACAAACCCGACAATAAAATCATTAGGTTATTAATGGTTAGTGCTTATCCTCGAGTCTGACTGCACAAGTCAGTGCAGTTTCATTGTTTCACCACAAGGTGGCGGTAAGAGACTGTCTTTGGATGAGTCTTTAACCGTTCATTCAACTACATGTTCAAAAACGCTGATTCATTCAAAGAGAGATGTAATGACTAACTTTTTAAATTCTCATTTTAACTTTGAGCGCCACTTTTAAAGGCTCAGCTGACCAGCAATATGTTGATGCTAAGACAGCAGATTTTCACAAATACACATGACTCACTCGGCCTGAAGGACAGACGCAGGTAATCGCACGCGCTCGGTCGATCGCTCTCATTCGCTGTCTGTTTACGCTTGTTAAGTGCAAATCTACTAGCCACTGTACCAATCTGCATGGTACACATTTTGTTATCATTACTAACCTATTTAATATTCAGTACACATGCACAAGCTGTAATTTGAGAAGGGCATAACCTTACAAAAAATGAAAACAACGCAAATATCGCGGTTGCTGCATTCCTCTGCGGTTATGCTCGTCAATAGCGCGGTTTTGCGATATTGCGGTTATCGCGACACCCCTATGTGTTAGGGATGTAACGAACTAATGATTACCGGTTAGATGATAAATCATGATAAGATTCCCGCTAACCGACAAGCAACTCAATATTGCTTTCATTATCGCAGATGAACCGCCTTCGATAATGAAAGCAATATTGCGTAGCTTGTCGGTGAACTACGGCTCTGTGTATTAAATGCCGCTCCATTTGAAAACAGGTGATGGAGATTTACGGCCAATCACGGAGCCGGTTTACTGACGAGATCACATGAGATATATCGCCCAGCACTAGTTAGTATTACCATTTCATATTTTAATTATCATTAAAAACATTATCGATTGCCACGATTTGAACAACTCACGATAAATAAATACGGTCCAGCATAAAGCAGAGTTTTCAGTAACAGTCTCGCGTGCGCTCAGCAGCAGAGTTTCGCTTTGAGTGAAAATAGAGCGGAAAAGCTGAGAGGTTTTAAAAGAGTGCCGAGGGAATTATATACATTAATATATGAATTAATTAATTATATGAATGTACCTCTGAAGGTTCTGACTGTCTTCAGAATCGATTCGATGGCATTTTGTTCTCATCTTCACTCCATATAATACCTAAAGAAGTGTTTTTAATCACAATACTGCTTTAGTTAATGAGAAACAGCTGTAATTCAGCTTCTCCATATAAAGCGCCACCTGCTGTCAGAGAGTGGATTTACAGAGACTCATATTCACATCCAGTCTGTGTGCTGATTCTGTTCGGCCAAACACGGACCGGATTTACATGCCCTGCTGTACACTTTGACCCGTTGAGGAACAACACGCTTTAGTGGATTCTACACATTTAAACAATTCAGATAAATTATCTAGAATTATTTATGGAGCAGATAAAATACATATAATCATTTATTAATGAATAATGTGAAATGTGAGGTTATCTTTTTCAAAGCTTTATTTGAACATTTACATGAGATATTTAACATGCTATTAAACTGTGTCAGTCAAGTTGTCATTTAAAATCTGTGAAATCATTGGTAATGACAAAAAGTCATTTTAGAATCAGAATCAATTTATTTGCTGTTTGTTGATTTTAAATATAAAACTTGGTGAAGTGATTTATGTGTCGCTACTTTTTGAACATCTCCAGCACATTTTAACAATACCGTGATAATACTGATAACCGTGATAACTTTGGTCACTATAATCTGATAGAAATGTTCATACCGTTACATCCCTAATCCGTGTTATGTCAAAAACTTTTGTTTATAAAAAAAATCGCTTTATTATAAAAACTATCAAAACTCTGTTTTGTCAATAACATTTATTAAAAAAATGCATTGGCAGCTAACTTATCAAATCCAACTTGATAGATTTGAAAAACATATTTTTTCATTTTAATATAATATGAGGAGTTGCATGATTATGACATCACACAAAGCACATTATGGAGTCATTACATAACTTTACACCTGGATATTTACTAACACAAAATCTCCTGAAAACTTACATAAGGTCAGTCCCACAATTCATACGTGTAAATTGAATAAAAGTTGTTCATTACTGTACTTAAGTATTATTTACTCTGTACATTTAGATGACAATCAGTCTATAAACAACTGTATTCAAATGACAAACAATCAGCTGCTGGCGGTTTCGTGTTGTTTTCAGTTTGGTATCCGGTTTTTCCCACAACTCTACATAATAGTGATGATCTGATGACATCGAGACATTGTGACTAAACGAGCTGCTTTACCAAGCAGTAAACTTCACTTCTAAACCTGTCATTTCACGTGGAAACCTTGTATTACTTCCACTCAAGTATGTTCTCGCTCGACACTCTGACCTTTGATTGATTATAATGTTGTCACGGTGTCCTTCACTTGAGCCTGATCTCTCAGTATTGTTTCCACCTCGTCCACAAACGCGTTTGAAACTACCGAAGTTAACGCGAACGAACCAGACAAGGAAGAACCACTCGTAATGCGTTTTAAAACCCCAAAGGGCGATGGTGACGCATAAGGAAAAGCGTAAAAGACGACATGAAACACGCAAAACACACTTTACAACCCATCGGCCCCACAAACAAGCCAAACCGAACCTGCGTGAGTTACGAGCTGCTGCGCTTCGTTCGTCGTTGCGCGCAGCGCTGGAGAGCATTGCGCCATTGCGCGGTCTCTCCTGCCTCACACATGACGAAAATGACCACAAAACACAAATAATGTAGTTAAAAACAGTCATCTTCATCTAATAAGCCATCTAAAGCCTGCCTAATGATGCGCGGAATCGAAACTGAGTCGTCTCTTCACCATCCACAGACTCGACAACAAAACCATGACGCCATTTTCTGCAAAACAACCGCGTTCTGGGAGGAAACGCGACACTTTAGCGTGTTTAAAACGCGTGCAATTCGCTTCATCGAAGGCTGTGAGGCGTGAATGAAGCTTGGTTGCTCTTACCGATATAATCCGCGGATTCCCGGAAGATAGGCTACTTCGACTTTGACTTTAAGAGCTCTTGGACGGTGCGTGACGCCTCCACCACATGCACGTCCTACCCCTATGTCCTACCGAGCAGAGCAAACACTGGAGATCTACCGGTGCCGTGACCTGCTGCTTCGAGATCCGAGCCGGTCTGAGAGGTTACGCGTTCGAGTCGCCAAATAAGACATGCTCGATCCTGGGGAGTAAAATCTATGTTTACAGTAACAGCTTTGACTATACTCATGCAAATACATGTACTTAACAAAACCTAAAAGTTTCTTTAAAAGGACATTTTTGTTAAATATTTATGCGCGCATATTGTTTTATGAACTAAAAAAAACAGTTTTTAGATTTAAAAAGTAACTTACGTTATTAAATAATTGTATTACATTTGTAATTCTAATGATTATAATAGTTCATTCCTGTACATTTTTAAAGTTAATTAAAATATAACTTAGGCTAATTGAAGTACATACTATAGTGGTTATGTTTGTAAATACATTTAAAGCAATTTATTTCTTCCATTAATATGTAGAAACTATTAAATATGTAGTTACAATTACAATTATTGAAAATACAATTATTTCAATAAGATTTTATGATCTAAACGTATTAATCAGTATCGATATAATAACAATGTATAATTACCTACTATATAGCCTAATTAATATACTACAATAAATCACTATCACGCAAATAAATGTACTTTATAGACAAAATTTGTTTGAAAGAAAAAAAGTACATTTCTGATTAAATATTATTATTGTTATTTGCACACGCAGGGGTCATTGTATTACATTATATTTGTAATGGTTGTAATAGTTTTAAAGTATATGAATGTAAATGTATGTTGTTTACATTAAGAATTTTCTGAAATGTATATCTTTCTAAATTTGTAGCTATAAATTATTTCAGTAAGATTATATGACTGCTATAACATATTAGCTAATTAATTACATAGGTAACGTTACTGTGGTAATATTTATATTAATGTTAGGCTATTTAATGAAACGAACTTCTTGCAGATAAAACGGATATCAGTGACCAACATTTAGATGTAAGGATTATAAATCATATAACAACATCATGTAAAAATATAAAAAAATGATAAGCTAAGTAAACTTTTCCTGACCTGACCTCAGGTGCCGGGTAGTTGCGTTGCTAGGATACCGCCACTCGAGATTCGCGCGCGAAAATTCATTTATATGAGCTCGTGCGCGTCAAAACGCAGGCTGCAAGAGAGAGTAAAGAGAGAGAGAGTAGAGTAGAGAGTATAGAGAGAGAGAGAGAGAGTATAGAGAGAGAGTAGAGAGTATAGAGAGAGAGAGAGAGAGTATAGAGAGAGAGAGTAGAGTAGAGAGAGAGAGAGTATAGAGAGAGAGAGAGAGTAGAGAGTATAGAGAGAGAGAGAGAGTAGAGAGTAGAGAGTAGAGAGAGTATAGAGAGAGAGTAGAGAGTATAGAGAGAGAGAGAGAGAGAGAGAGTAGAGAGAGAGAGTAGAGAGAGAGATAGAGAGAGAGTATAGAGAGAGAGTAGAGAGTATAGAGAGAGAGAGAGAGAGTAGAGAGTATAGAGAGAGAGAGAGTAGAGTAGAGAGTATAGAGAGAGAGAGAGAGTATAGAGAGAGAGAGAGTAGAGTAGAGAGTATAGAGAGAGAGAGAGTATAGAGAGAGAGAGTATAGAGAGAGAGAGTAGAGTAGAGAGAGAGAGTATATAGAGAGAGAGAGTAGAGAGTATAGAGAGAGAGAGAGTAGAGTATATAGAGAGAGAGAGAGAGTAGAGTATAGAGAGAGAGTAGAGTAGAGAGAGAGAGTATAGAGAGTATATAGAGAGAGAGAGAGTATAGAGAGAGAGTATAGAGAGAGAGTAGAGAGAGAGAGTAGAGAGAGAGAGTAGAGAGAGTAGAGTAGTAGAGAGTATAGAGAGAGAGAGAGAGTATAAGAGAGAGAGAGAGAGAGAGAGAGAGTAGAGAGTATAGAGAGTAAGAGAGAGAGAGAGAGAGAGTAAAGAGAGAGAGAGTATAGAGAGAGAGAGAGAGTAGAGAGAGAGAGTATAGAGAGAGAGTAGAGAGTATAGAGAGAGAGAGAGTAGAGAGTAGAGTATATAGAGAGAGAGTAGAGAGTATAGAGAGAGAGAGAGAGAGAGAGAGTAGAGTAGAGAGAGTATAGAGAGAGAGAGTAGAGTATAGAGAGAGAGAGTAGAGAGTATATAGAGAGAGTAAAGAGAGAGAGAGAGAGAGAGAGAGATAGATAGATAGATAGATAGATAGATAGATAGATAGATAGATAGATAGATAGATAGATAGATAGATAGATATTCTTCTGTAAGAATAAACACTTGGCACAGACACTTGAATGTAAATCAAGAACACAAGCAAGCAGTTAAGAAAAACTGTATTTCTGTAACAGCTGAAATGCAAAATATAATCAAACCTGAAAATACACATCTATATCATTGAGAACACATGGGCCAACAGGACACAAAGGGTATAAAGGACACAGGAGCTCGTCTTAGGAATGAGAGAAATGCCTATTAACACCTCTTTAGTCAGATTGAGAGTCCAGGTATAAAAATAAGGCCTTTGAAATCTGGGTCACGTCGAAGCACTGAAGGTGTGGCTCTAATACATCCACAACATAAGCATGTGTGAGAGGAAAGGTGCACAGGTGATGTGGCTGGGAATAAGCTCATTAACAGGGCTGCTTGTGCAGTGTTATGACAAACCATCTAGTTATTAACAATGACATTCACTAATAATGGCAAAGTAGTAGTATGCACACATGCAACAATACACATCAGTAGACCAACTGAACAGAATGGAGAACATTGCAGAATTAATTCATATTGCTTCAGGCATTTTCCTTGTGTCCAAGCCGTGTCTTTCACAGAAAACTCTGCGCGAGATTTTGAGTTCAATGTGGAACCGAAAATGTAGCTTACAATATACAAGTATTCAAATTAAACCAATGAGGATTGGATCTCACGCCATTCTTTGTGAAATCAGCCATTAAACTACTGGAAAAAAGTTACAATAAAAAAAGATGAATGAACAAAAATAAAATGCACCCCCCCCCCCCCAAAAAAAACAAAACAAACAATAAAAGCAAAATTGTAAACTACAAAACAAATACAATTAAATATAAAAATACAGAAATAAAAAAGCACAATTCAAAACCAACAAAAATTAAAAACATAAAAATAAATATATTTATATATATTATGGAAAACCATAACTGCAAAAAAAAATTCAGAATTGCAAGATATAAACTCACAATTGCAATAAAAAAAAAAACTGAGACAAAAAGTCTGATTTTTTTTATTTATATCTCGCAGTTTGACTTTTTTCTCTGAAATGCAAGAAACAAAATCTGAATTGTGAGATATATACTCAGAATTACGATTAAAAAGTCAGAATTACAAAAAAGAAAAAAAACTTTTTAAATTCTGTGATGAAATGGGCTTCCATAATAATAAAAAAATTAAATTAAGAAAGAAAATAAAAAGAAATACAAATATTAAACAAAAATTGCACTGCTATGCCATGATGACATTCATTAATTTCTACAAGAGGGGTGTGTTTACAAGGACTTACTGTATAATATTAATACTTCATAGCTTCGTTCCAGTTCAACATGTCCTGTCGATGAACTGTATTTGTGGCACTACTGGACCAAAAGAAACAGCCATAAGGTCAAACGTGCTACCATGATCAGATCTTCACCGCATTACAATTTATTCGGATTCATTCGGTTCACTTTAGTGGTCCTTCACGCTATTCTGAAAAACATATATTTATGTTAATAATTCCATAGAATGATTTTTAATGATTGAAAGGCAAAACATGTAACCGAAGATCCTCAATCCAGGCAGTTTTCTTCTTCGTGATGATAAAGACGCGGAGTGGATTGGGGAACTTCACCACCACTTGACCTCAAAACATTACAGCGCCAAATCCATATGGAAGCACTTCAGGCATAAAAGATGGCGTGGAAGGGATCCGGGGCTGGTTTCTAGCTCTGGTAGCTGACCTATGGACAGTTTCACATCGGCAGCAAGGCAACACGGTAATAATCAGGGGTAAAGAGCCGGCACAGCAAACACAAGCTGGGTTCACAGAGCGTATTGTCTTTGCACAGTCAGAACAACTATACATGATTATTTCTCCGTATTAATTCATATAGCAATACTTTATATAAATAAAATAGTACTCAAATCCAACAAAAAGTGCAAAAAGGGACCTTTACATGAGTTGTGGCTCCTTAAAGGAATAGTTCAGACAAAACTTTGCTGAAAACCCTCAGATCATCAGAGATATAGAGGAGTTTCTTCATCATCAGATTTGGAGAAATGGAGCATTCTATTACTTGCTCTGCAGTGAATGGGTGCCGTCAGAATGAGAGTCCAAACAGCAGATAAAAACATCACAATAATCCACACCAGTCCAGTCCATCAGTTAACATCTTGTGAAGTGAAAAGCTGCATGTTTGTAAGAAACAAATCCATCATTAAGAAATGTTTCACTTAAAACCACGACTAAAATACAAGTCCATAATGGATTATTGTGATGTTTTTATCAGCTGTTTGGACTCTCATTCTGACGGCACCCATTCACTGCAGAGTATCCATTGCTGAGAAAGTGATGTAATGCTACATTTCTCCAAATCTGATGAAGAAACGACCTCATCTACATCTCGGATGGCCTGAGAGTGAGTACATTATCAGCAAGTTTTTATTTTTGGGTGAACTGTTCCTTTAAATATTAAGATTCTTATGCTAGTGATGAAGATCTTCTCAGAGATTAAACAAGAGGAAATGGAGCTGAATTGTAAATTATGAAAAATGCATCAATGCAAAATCACAATGATCTGGAAACCTGTTTGGAAATAATCATTTTGCAATTCTTTGCACTTCACCTTTGCAATGTCAGTGTAATATTGAATATTCAGTGAGATTCAGTGGGACTTTCTTTTTTAAAAGTTATCATGGTGACACATTATTGCTTAATAATGCTTAAAAATTGTGCAAAATTAGGCCAGGAAAAATGTTGCCGTTCCAAAATTTGGGATATGTCAGATCTCTGACCCGTGTCTCTTCTGCTCACCAAGGCTGCATTTATTTGATACAAAAATACAGTTAAAACAGAAAAATTGTGAAATATTATTACAAATTTAAATAACGGTTTTCTATTTGAATATATTTTCAAATCTAATTTATTCCTGTGATCAAAGCTGAATTTTCACAAAGTCTTCAGTGCCACATGATCCTTCAGAAATCATTATCATATGCAGAACATTTCAGATTATTATCAATGTTGAAAAGAGTTTTGCTGCTTCATATTTTTGTGGAAACTGTGATTCTTTGAAGAATATTTAGGTTATTTTTGTCACATTATAAAAGCCTCTTTTGATCAATTTAAAGAGTCTGTCACGAATCTGGTTGCCTCTCACCACACTACAGCTGCACATCACCCATGGACTACATCTCCCATCATGCACTGCACTCACACATTCCCAGGCCAAAGACGAGAGGGGCAAGTCCACAGGCGGAGCAGACGAGACAGGCGCCCTCCAGGGCGGAGCAGACGAGACCCCTGGCAGTGACTGGGAATGTGTGAGTGCAGTGCATGATGGGAGATGTAGTCCATGGGTGATGTGCAGCTGTAGTGTGGTGAGAGGCAACCAGATTCGTGACAGAGTCCTTGCTGAATAAGAATAAACGGTAGTGTAATAGAGAGTAAACAGCAAACATTTCTCCGTTAACTCTTTGAGAAGGTCTTCATTTCTGATGGTCAAACACGAAAAGGTGCACGTATGACCTAACAACAGCTTTAAAACAACTCAATTGGTGACAGACCTCGGCCGACTGCCAATACTGGCTCACAGCAGTGTACCTTTCCTCTAGAAAAGCCTTGAAAGACTGGGATCCTGTGGGTACATCATCACTTCAGTTAGTATTCCTTAAAAACATAATCAGAGAGTAGAAATGGCCCATCTTTAGGTCTATGATACATATGACTGAAGAAGAAAGAAACCACTAAATCCTTGACCCTCTGAGAGATACTAACAATAAATACAAAACAAAACTATTATAATAAAAGATATGTACACACATGTCCAACAATAGGGTCTCTATAATACTTTAAACCTTTAAAATGGCATACAAATATATTTCTGCTCAACGTGTGAAGCACTAATCAGGTCAGTTAGAAAATTAATAAAGCATAAATTATCATACAAAAATCATCAGCGGTTAAAGTTGCTTTACCACAGGGGTGTGAGCCCTGGCTTCTTTTAGTTTTGTTTTTAAAATCGACAAACACTCGTGTGTCAAAAACAAATACTCAAAAACCTGAATGCATCCAATTTAGAAAAATACAACTTGCCGAAAAAGTGTCTGTAAAATATTCCCTTGTTTGAAACATTTCCCCTCCTTTTTACGTAGTTCAGACTTGAAATTAAGAGCACTTTAGATCGACACGGTTGAGTCTGAAGGGTTTTCATTCATCTATGTGAAAATAAAACTCCTTAATGTCTGAAGCATGTTGTGTACGGCTTAAATCTGAATCTGCATGAGACTGAAGGAAACGTGAGAAATCATTCTCCGATGAACTGGCAGATGAAGCATTTATTCCCAATGGGAACAGAACGGAAGAAGCCCTGTAGGAAAGGAGGACGCGACTCAACCGTAGATACGAGGCAGCGCTGGGATCAAGGCAGTCTACAGCCCTCACAGGACGTCCCGAGCTCTTCTCAAACTCACACTGCATCAGTGAGGGACCTTGGGCTACAAAATATGTTGGTGGTTAGTATGTTTGCATATGCAAGACTTCTGAATGTACAGATTTTAAACCTCAGTGTCATTCATGAGATGGAAGTAATATGCAAAAATGGTATGAAAATAATGTAGGAATACACCATAGTATCCAAGCTTCCTGTGAAACTATGAATTTTCATTTGTTTTCTAGCAATTTAGGATTCTGAAAAAACAAGCACGAAAATATATGTTCCATGATTTTAAATAGATTATAGAAATTATCCAAAAAAATGACAAAACACTAGTAATAAATATATATATATATATATATAGTCACTACTAAAACGCCTTACATTTAAATAACTTTTATAAAATGTATATGATATATGATATATATATTCATACTAGAAAAAAATCATCATAATTCTTCTAAACTTAAAAAAATATTATTAAGAATATATTTTAAATATTACAAAGTACATGAGAAAAAAAATAGACTAGAAAAATTTCATTATTTTAAATAACTTATTTACATATTAATATAAAAGTATAACAAATATAAATATAATAATTATATAATACTTTAATTATTTTCCAGGCTAGAAAAGTATATAATAAAAATATATAAATAGAAAAATATATAGAGAATATGTGTATGCTAGAAAAATAGTCATCATAAAAATCACAACTTTTCATATTATTTTATAATATATATATATATATATATGTGCTTCTATAATGTCCTCAGTCGCTTTATAAAATTTCAAAATATATATTATAAAAAATTAAATACTATTAAAAAAATTATAAATCTTTTCCAGGCCTGCAAATCACAATATTGAAAATTCCTTAATATTTTATGTTTTGTTATTACATTTTTATAATATTTTATTCTTTAAAAGATCTTACTGAGTGTTTCTCAGTGGATAAATACAATAAACTGAAATCAGCAAATCACAATATTAAAATTCCTTAATATTTTATGTTTTTTTATAATATTTTATTCTTTAATATATCTTATGTCATATTGAGTGCTTTGTTTAACATGTTTTACCTGTCTGGGGAGGGCGCTGTGGGGCGACTCGGCGACAGACGACAGCAAACCGCTGCTGCTCTTCCTGAAAATCCCGTCCAGTGCTGTGGATTTGGTGCTTTTGCTGGCGCTCGATCCAGAGCTCTTCCTCTTCCTCCCGTTGGAGGATCCGTAGGCCAGCGGGCTGTGGGACGAGACGCCCCCGTGATCCCCAGTGAGTGCCTGCGGGAGGGACAGCTCCACGCTCCCGTACCTGTCCTGCTCCCTCGGCCCCGGAGCCCCCGGCCGCGGCTTGGCCTGCACGCTGGGGGCCGCCGTCCCGTTACTGATGTGTGCCGCGCCCAGTGGCAGATGGTAGCTGTTCCCGTTCTTTCGTGACTCAGAGGCCGGAGGCGCTTTCCGCTTTTTAGGTCCCGTTCCGTCCCCTGAGGCTTTGGGCTGCTTGGCTGGTTTATTCCGCTGCGGTCCGGGTCCGGGGTCCCGGAGGCAGAAAACCCCGGCGCCGTTATGAGAGAAAGAGGGGGAGTACGAGACCATGGAGACGCCGTCCAGAGGAGCCGCCAGCGCGTGGTTGGGGACGAACGGAGAGCCGAGGGGAGAGACTTCAGTCGGGCTCGTCATGCTCTCCACCGCTAGGGGGACTTTCCTGTGACAAACAGGATATGACATCATCAGTGTGCGGTAGGAAGCCTAAATGTCGTGTGTTCACTGAGTGAAAGAATACGTTTTGAGCCTTTGTAAAGTCATTCGAGTACTACAACTACACAGCTGAACTGAAGCGTTAACACTCATTTAATACAAACATCTGGGTCATATTTCACCCCTAAATAAAGAAGAAAAAGTATATTTTGCATAATGAAAATGAAGTCTTTTTTATTGCAATTTTATTTTAATTAAGTTTTTATATATAAATCGTATAGTATCGCTTTTTATTTATCATCTTTCCTACTACTTGTTTCATTTCTGTTTTAGAATTCTTACTATGTAAAAAAAGGTATACTTAGGCCTTTAGTGTTATGTTAGAATAATTATTATACTCATATCTTTTCTTGATTTAAATGAGTTTTTAGCTTTATTTTTTGTTTTCATTTAAATGTTTAGTTTTTAAATGTTGTTGTATGTGTTTGTCATTTTTATTAAATTTCTTTATCTTCTTAAATGTGTATATATAATATTTATAGTTTTAACTTATAATTTTAGTTACTTTTTCTTATTTGTAAGTCGCTTTGGATAAAAGCGTCTGCTAAATGACTAAAAGTAAAGTAAAGTAAAATATATATATTGATATTTATTATTTATAACTGTATTATTATTATTTAATATACATTGTTTATTATTATTATTATACATTATTAAACATGAATTATGTCAGATATTACAGAATAATAAATCAAATTATAAATTTTTGTAGCCTGGAAAAATATTAATTATTAATTGTGTATGAAATAAATGAAAAATAGTTATTTGTAAATATGCTTAACTGCCATAAATGTTTACTAAGAATTATTATTTACTATCATTCAACAGTCATATTTAATTGCATTATTCAGTTTTATGATGTTTAAAAACTATTATTAATACAAATTGTCAAAAAAACAACAACAACATGAAAATAAATGTCAGAATTCAGTAAAATAAATCTTGATCAGGTTTTTTTTTCTGAATTCAAAATATATATAATTTCTTATGATATTTGGGTGAAAATAATATTTAGAAGATGCAGCTTAGAAAATGAATGTAGAAAATTTTGAAGATCAGTAAGATTTTTGCATTGCAACATTTGAATTTAATCTATATTTTTATGACACTATTAAATATCAATTGTTATACTATAATTATTAATAATAATAATAGAATATTGTTAATGAAAATAATTAACAGTTAACTAACAGACAAGTCCTTATTTTCTTAATGCAAAAAAAAATTATTGTGATTTTGGGGTGAAATACAACCCCTATTATATATAAATTCACCCTATAATGGGAAAAGTGAACTGAAAGTATGCACCCATAAATACATAATTCATAAGCAATAATTGAGCGAGTGCATGGACAAGCGTGTAACTGTGTCATGCGGGAACTCACCTCCACATGAGAGAGTTGACGTGTTTTTCCACCATGCAGTGGAGCGCCAGCCGCACCCGGTCCCACCGCCGGTCGAACACGTAGTGCCCCCGTCCCATCAACCGACTGCTGAACGCACAGCACTAAGACAGGAGACAATGAGTTTACACATTATATTACTCCATTTTTAAAATGCTTTACGCAATATTCAGGGTCCCAAATGTTGTAATGTAGTGGTTTGGTGCAGCTCACGCTCATGGGTCGCGGGTGCTGTGGAGAATAGTGGCACGGTGGTTTCTCAGACTCCTCGAGGAGGTCAGTTTCTCCTTCATCGCTGGACAGAGGCGCGTCTCCGCTGCACTGCTGCCAGCCGAGCGCAGGTTCAGGAGGAGGAACGGGTGCAGAGCTGAACACGACTGCACCGCCGCCGCTAGACGCTCTGCAAATAAAAGACTGATGAAACCCCAGGAACAACATTTTTATGATTTCTGTACTTTTTTATAAATTAACATATATTTTAGTATTAGTAAATACTCTACTATTATGCTATTTATTTATTTATTTTCATTTGTTTTGGTAATTTTGTTACATGTTTTTGTCTTTTTGTTTCTGTATTTTAGCACATTTAGCACTTCAACATTTTTTCTGGCAATTAAAAACTCGGGTAAGCTGTGAATATTGCAATGATTATAAATGCGCTTTTTATTTGCCCATCAAGTTTCCTATAAAACGTGTCATTATATATTATATACATTATACAATATATACATTATACATATATATTTTCTATTATATACATTATATATAATTAACTATATTACTATACATTACATTACTATATTATTAAAAATAGTTTCACAATCTTTTCTTATCCCATTTTAAACTTCAACAAAAAAATGTTTTATATAGTTGGTAAATTTGATTCAAAAGGGCCAAACTTATTCTATGCACACAATATAGACAAATAACCATGTTTAGATTTGTATTATTTATATACCATTATAGTATTTATTAATGTTTTGAATTCGTTTTTTCTTTTAGTTCCATTTTTAGTTATTTTGTTATGTACTTGTGCCTTTTTAATATTTCTATAAGTTCATTTCTTTTATTTATTATTATTATGAATTGGATTTTATTTTTATACTGTCAGGTTTTTTATTTTTCAGTTTCAGTAATTCTAATACTTCTACTTAAACTAATTTCATTTCAGTTAGTTGCCAAGGCAACATTTCTAATTTGTATTTAAAGTTGTCCTTCTAATAATTATTCCCCATCATACTACAATAGTGATGATGTGACAATATAAAATAGTGATAATATATACAGATCAGTTCAAAAAATGAATTCAGAACTGGAAAATATGACTGTTTATTGATACACATTATCCTAAATAATGCACATAAATAAAACATGGAAAACAAGCTTTGAATATTTTAATATTTTTTCTGTTTTACTTTAAAAAGTAGATGATAGATACCCGGACATTAAAATAATTGCACAGTCTTGTAGTCAGCAGTGTGTACCTGTGTAAGTGAGAATTGGCCAGCTGCAGTTTGAGAGTGGGCGTGGTCTTGGCATTGGTACAGCTTGTGGATAGGCTGGTTGCGGAGTCATGTGACTGTGTGACCTGCACTGATTGGCTGCCTGCTTGAACTTCCTTTTTTTGCCCCGTCTCCTTCGCCCGTCCCTTATGCTCCGCTAGAAGGATGTCGAAGTCTTCCCTCCGTCCCGGGACGGCTCGTCGATGGGTTAGAGAGTGAGTCTACAACATACACAAACAAACACTTTAAACTCCACCACAATCCTCAGTGGACAGAGATGATTCATTTACACACTAATGAGTGACGATACCAACCTTGCAGGTTAATGATCGAGTGCAAGCCCGCTTTGTCTCTGGGTCCAAAACCCCACAGTGTTTATTAGGATCAAACACTCTCCCTGCACAGCAAATAACAAAAGAACAATATTATTTATTTATTATGTATTAGAATTAGTGGTGTCAAAATAGCGCGTTAACACAGGCGATTCATTTTTTCAGATAACGAGTTAAAAATATTTAACACAATTAACGCAGGGGCGGGGCTAATGTTGGCCACCCCATTCACAACTGCTGCCCGTCTCTTTTTTCCTGAAAAGGATTGCTTTTATTTAGATGCAGACGTCTTTATGACCACATGCAGCCCAAACGTGCCCACTGAGCTAAGCGTGAGCTGGTCAGATCATACGTCTTCAAATACAGGTTGCGCACAAAGGTGCCGGCGCTCACCCGCTGTGTGGGCTAACGCCCCGGGATATTAGCCTGTGTACCGTCTTTCATGAGACGTTAAACCAGGTCCTACTCTCTGTGGTCATTAAAAACAGCACTTCTCGAAAGAAACTACGTGCCAAATTCCCTCCACTGGCCCTTGCAATGTCCTCCTAATAATCCTACTTGACTGGCTTATGACTCTCTCTCCTCTCCACCTGTAGCTGGTGTGTGGTGAGCATACACTTAAGCTCTATGACTCTCTCTCCTCTCATGAGCTGGTGTGTGGTGAGTTACCAAAAAGGTGATTGTCTTAAAGACTCTCTCTCCTCTACCTTAAAACTGTGCATGCATACACTTATGTCTCTATGACTCTCTCTCCTTCCCACCTGTAGCTGGTGTGTGTTATATATGTCTCTATGACTCTCTCTCCTCTCACTGTAGCTGGTGTTTAAGAACATGTCTCTGAAATGCATACACTTGTTTTTAAAAACTGATTCTCTCTCCTCTCCACCTGTAGCTGGTGTGTGGTGAGGCAGTTTGTGGACTCTCTCTCCCTACCTGTAGCTGGTGGTGGTAGCGCATACACTTGATTGGACTCTATGACTCTCTCTCCTCTCCCCGTAGGTGTGTGGGTTCTTGATTGTCTCTAGACTCTCTCTCCTCTCCACCAGGGTGTGTGGTGAGGCATACACTTGATTGTCTCTATGACTCTCTCTCCTCTCCACCTGTAGGTGGGAGGAGTGCATACACTTGATGTCCAGACTCTCTCTCGCTCTCCACTGGTGTATGGTGAGTGCTTCAATACTCTCTCTCCTCTCCACGACTGGTGTGAGGTGAGTGACTGGCGCTGTTGGTGAGACCATAAATGTCTGCCCACTGCTCCGGGTGCATGTTCATGGTGTAAAGCGCTTTGGGTGTACAACAATGCACTATATAAATGCATCATTCATTCATCATTTCACTCAGACGCGCGCTGTGTGCAGGCGCGAGTGCACTTAGGATGGGTTAAATACAGAGCACAAATTCAGAGTATAGGTTACCATGCACATGTCACGTCACTGTCACTCGCTATAGTTTAGAAAATGGTACAAAAAAATATGACAAGAAGAGTTAAACGGTGTCAGAATAAATTAATCTTGATCATGTCAGATAACTTTGATAGAGAGGCATGTCATTAATTAGGTTGAATAACTGTTAAGTTTAAGTTTACGATTAGATAATACCAATATAGGTCAAGCAATGCTTAATTTTGTTGGTCGCATTAGCAATTAAGGAAAAAACACTAAAGCAAAACATGGTCAGGTCAAAGTGTCTGAATAATTGTTGGTGCCAAATGTATCACTTTTACTAGTAGTCCACTGTATGAAGAATTTTTGGGTGTAATACGTCACAGTTCACTTTATTTTGCTATCCTCACTTACATAAATTAACTATAGTGTCCGGCACCTACTAGTAAAAAAGAATATAAAAAATTATATCTGGTGTATGATTAATTTTTGGTTGGAGTGTATATAGGGCTGTCGCGATTCGTCAATTTTAGTCGACTAGTCGAATATCGCTGTCCAGCATGAAAATCATAATTAAGCATAACAGTGAATTCACAAATGCCATGCAGTTCTAATACAGTATGTGCTTTAATACATGCAATCACACATAGGTTCAACCACATGTACTCAAACTCCATCTCTGCATTATGTTCATCTAATCATCAGATGTGTAAGGTCATCGCGATTTTAAAAGCTCAATCTGAAGATGTCCACATAATCTAATTACACTAACAGCTAAAGAAACAGATTAAGTGGACATTTGAATTAAATGGTGCTTGGTCAATATTAAACAAGGATTAGGTCTCGCAGTAATGTGTCAGGCCTAATTTAGCTCTAACAGTTTTGGGTGTATGATCAGAATGTTTTGGGTGTAATATCCAGTACACATCAGCCTGTCTTTATATCTTGCCATTATCCTCCATTCTAATATCATCAGAAATATTGATTTTTCACCTAAATAAATTCTGGTGTCCAAATTAGCGATAGATTAATCCGTTAGTGGCAGCCCTAAGCGCGTTTGCTACTCACCCGACACTCTTCGGTGCCGCCCGCCTTTGGCTCCGTTCTGATGCTTCTTGTCTGGTGGAGAAGGAGGGACTATCGGTCTCCGGTCCAATAGGGATGGAGACGTGGAGGCCGCGGGCGAGGGGGCGGGCCGTCTCTCCAAGGGCGACCGCGACGGGCTGGGCCGCCTGTCAATCAGCGAGGGGGGCGTGGTGGAGCGAGGCGTCACAGGACCGCCACCGTTCAGGAACTTCTCCTGGTTCTTGAGAGATGCTGGTGACGTCAAGGACTTGAGAGGAGCAGAAGGTGGAGAGGAAGACGTGGAGGAGAAAGAAAGAGAAGAACCCGGCGTGGGAGACGTGGAGTTGACTCTGATGTGCGCTCCCTCCGATCGGTTGAAACACGGCATCTTCTCCAGACTCACCACAGGTAAAGACACGCTAGAGAAAAGACATTGTGTATTTTAAGATGAGTACAATTTCAAACTAACTAAATTCAACTCTCTTTTAATTTATGGGTATTTTTACATAAAAACAATTGGTCAACCACAGAAAGTTGAATTGTAATTTGACTTGACATAAATTGACAAAAAAAATTACTTTCTAGTCATCAAAGAATCCTGAACAAATGCATCATGGTTTCCAAAAATAATGAGATAATAATCAAAAGTGTTTCTTGAGCAGCAAATCAGCATATTAGTATGATTTCTGAAGGATCCTGTGACACTAAAGCCTGGAGTAATGATGCTGATCAGGTTTGATCACAAGAATAAATTACATTTTACAATATATTCACATAGAAAACAGTACATTTCAATTGTAATAATTTTCACATTTTTACTTTGCTTTTATTGTTTTTTAATCAAATAAATGCAACACTGATGAGCAGAAGTGACTTCTTTCAAAACCATTCAAACTGAGCCCAAACTTTTGAACAGTAGTGTACATATCACCATTCATTTATATAAATATTAAATCATTCATTTTGATCAATTATGCCTAATAATATAATTATGATGACAAACAATACATTTTTCAGATTGCACAATAAATGTTTTCATATTGCACATATTTCTCTAAAATTCAATACCTGGACACAATGAACATATATGAACTTGCATATAACTTTATTACAAAAAATATTTACATCAAAATTTGGGGTAAATCAAGAGCTTTCTGGGAAGTTATGTGTACTTATTTCATGGTCAACAATAATAATAATAATTATAGATATAAGTAATAATAATTACATTTCTGTTCTAATCTATTATATGTGACACTTTTTCAAAATTGAGAGTTATACATCATCTGAAAGCTGAATAAATAATATTTCCATTGATGTATGGTTTGTTATGAGATATGACAATATTTGTCTGAGATACAACTATTTGAAAATCTGAGGGTGCAAAAAAATCGAAATATTGAGAAAATCAACTTTAAAAGTTGTCTAAATGAAGTTCTTATCAATGCATATTACTAATCAAAAATTAGGTTTTGATATAAAGTAGGAAATTTACAAAATCTCTTCATGGAACATGATTTTTGGCATAAAAGAAAAATCTATAATGTTTTGGCTATTGCTACAAATATACCCCAGCGACTTAAGACTGGTTTTGTGGTTCAGGGTCACATATGTATCATGGCATTTCTAACACTAATTATTAATATCATCTAGCATTTATGGAAATAATGTTGTAAGTTACATGATGACATCTTTATGAGTAACTTGTGCAGGAAAATTAATTATTAAAAGTATAAATTGATACAAATTGTGTTTAATTTTAAATATGTCAGGAAACTCTAACATTGATTCAAATATTTGGTGTGAATATGACAGTCACACTGAAGCAATAGATGATGTTTACAAACACTTTGCTTTCTTACAGTTAGTTTAACCCATAATCCAGTGTTTGTCAAAGGACGCATTTGTGATTGGATGGGGGGGGGGGGGGGTTACCCACCAGGCCTTGGCTCGGGCTCCTTTGGGCGGATAGACGGCCAGCGGTGCCTTGCTGAAGCGTGAGTGTGGGTAATCACGAGGAACCCGGAAGGGAAGGGGCTCCGTCTCGCTCTGGCCCACCGACATCTTGGCCTTGACAGGAACCAGAGGGGTCCTGGAGCTGCTGGGCGAGCAGTGTCTCCTCTCTGACAAACGAATACAGCCGTCAGAAGACCATGAGACTCTGTTACAGGAAGTGCTGAGCACATAAACTACTGGACGGAGTCCCAAATAATATACTATCTATCCTATACAACATGAAAGATTAACGTAAGTGCGTCCCAAATCATAATACATGAAAAATAATGTGCACACTTATATTGAGCTGCAAATATTCCACACAAGCTTACAGCATTCAAGAGAAGTTTGTGAGGTTTTCGATTGACTTTTTCAGTTTTAGTAAGACGTATGTTGAGGAATCTGGGGCTGAAAACAAAACTGCAGTTTAAAAAAATGATGAAACTAACCCCCGGCTTCACAGACAAGGCTTAAAGCCTAGTCCTAGACTAAATTGTAAGTCTGAGCGGTTTCAACTGACAGAAACTTGCACTGACTGATCTTAAAATATATCAGTGTCTTTGTTTTGTCTCAAGAAGCACCCCAGTAATGTTTTTTTTTTTTCAAGCACGTTTATGAAAATTGCTTAAATGTCTTAATTGAACTATTATCTAATCCTGGCTTAGTCTAAGCCCTGTCTGTGAAACCGGGCCTATAAGTTAACCAACAATGAAAATTAAGTCATGCTTACAAGTAAATGAAAACAGTATGTGATAAAGGCGTGTAGCACAAATAAAATAATATGTAAAATATATAAAAATAATAAAACTATTTTTCTTTTTTTTTTTTTTTATTTTTTTAATCAATGAGCAAAATACAATAAAATATAGTTAAACATAATCAATACATGTTTTCCACACTGTTTTTACTATTTTAATATAATATTTTCATTCTTATATTGAGGAATATACATTTTTATTTATTTGCACCAATATAACAGTACATAAATCATATATAATATAATGAAAAAAATAACATTTGTTATCTCATTTAAATAATCATTATTTATAAGCTACAAAGTCATGCTTACATGTGTGTAGTAAAATTAATTATTATTATTATTAATATTATTACTTAAATAGAAAAAAGTGTAATACAGTAAAATTTTGCCCACGTTAGTTTAATTTAAAATTGGTTTTCAAATAAATAATTTACTTTCTATGCACCAATAAACAATCCATAAGTAATAAAATAATAAAAATATTAATATTTAGTTATTATTCTCATTAAATTGTTATTATTATTAGTTTTTATGCACTATTTACCTACATAAAGAGTTTTGAATTAATTCACTAAAATGGACAATTTGAACTGATTCACAGAAATGAATCTAACACTATTTTTGCAGCTGTTTAAAACAAGAAATACTATTAAACGATCTTTAAATACACTTACGGTTCTTGCTATGCATGGCTCTGGAGGCTCGAGGGGGGGTTCCTCTCTACTCACTGTTCAACTATTCCCCAACTACCTGCAATCACAAACACTCATTATCACACACAACACAACATGAATTAGGGGCCTACAACATATAATTGATGTATGGAGTTTCAAAACACTACTCTGAGCCAGATTACTGCACTAAAAAAACTACAAAAGTCCTTGTTTATTTTCAAAGTGAATAATAATAAAGCTCCTGGCTCGATCTGGCAGCTCACTGACCGGCCTTGGCCTTCGCATCGTGTCTCGTCTGCCAGCGAATCTCAGCCAGGAGCCACAACACCGTTCGCGAGGACTCAAAAGAGCTGATTTCAGAGGCTCTGTTAGGACGGGGAGAACCCCTCGCTCACAACAAAGTCTGACCGCCGACCAAAAGAGAGAAACAATGGCCACAGGGGGAAATTCAGCAGCGTGTCGGTCTGAATACGAGGCAGGTGTGTAAATACGCCTGTAGGTGTATAGCCTGTGCAGCTGGACTGAGACAAAAAATAATAAAAAGGCCAAAGTCCATCATGTTCACAGGTATGCTGACGTTCTGATGCAGCTAAAATCATCTGAAGACAATCAATAACAGTCGGTGTCTTTAAAAGGATGTTGAGACGCACAAAATACAAAAAAGGAAGTAAACACTAACACTTGTAGTTTGATTTGATGCGTTCAGAAATGTGTTGTTCTCAGTGCTGCCACAGGGGGCGCTACAGCAGACATTAGCGTAAACCGTCTTCTTCTGTGGTTGGTTTTCTCCTTCAGCTCAACTGATGTGACGGCAGTAATTGTGACTTTTTATCACAATTTTATCTTTTATCTCCAGCACATTTTAACAATACCGTGATAATACCGATAACCGTCACTATAACCGTGATAAGACATTTTTATACCGTTACGTCTCTAGAAACAAGTTATGACAGCCACTGTGTAAATTAATATATTTCAACAACAAATAGACATTTTAGAATTTAGAAGTGTTAACTTAAAAACTGCATTATGTGCAATTTACATGTTTGCATAATTTTTTTTTTTTAAATGAACAGTAATTAAATTTAAGTTCAGGCTCGGTTGTTAAATGTAACCTTACACTAATGTAAGAGGGCTCCCTGTAGTTTAGAGCATAAGCTGAGGAAGTTTTTTCCTGAGAAAATTTATTATAATTGAATTTATTTAAAGAAATAAAAAATGTGTTAATAAAACAGCAATTTTATGTTTAGTTTTTTTCCCCTGCTGTACCAAAAACATACCGAACCAACAAAACCAAGGAATGTACCGAACAGTCATGTTTGTGTCCCGTTACACCCCTAGATCCTATCATTTGCTGTAGCGTTGTTGCTGTGCAGTTTCTAACGTGTTCTGAGGGTTTTCAGTGTGTTGCTATGCGGTTGCTAGGTGTTTTTTTTTTACTGGCCCAAGTGAAAAGAGTCCTGCAGCTTCAAGTCTCTGTGATATTCTGGTCTCTAGATATGACTCCGGTCTCTCCTGCAATACGAGTCTGTGGGATTTCTTCATCAGTTTTATAAAACTCAAGTCAGAATGCTCAGAAAAGCACTAGCGCACCTCTCCCCAACAAGTTATAACAAATCTAAGCAACAGTGATAATTACCTTACAAAAAACACCCAGGATAAAACTTCACAGTTTCGTAACATTGTCCCAACATTTCAAAACGAATAACTAAGGTACGAGTTGTGTAGTGTGACATCACTGTGTGTGTGTGTGTGTGTGTGTGTGTGTGTGTGTGTGTGTGTGTGTGTGTGTGTGTGTGTGTGTGTGTGCGTGTGTGTGGTCTGCTATTAGCGTCTCTCTCTCTATCTGACAGGCCACAGGAAGACACAGACACCAGCTGAGCTACGTTTGTTTACATCCGGTCCGTGACTGCTGGAAGATCACCACTAGCAAGGCCCAATCCTGCTCATAAACAGAGCCCAAAACCGTGTAAACTGATAGCTAAGCAAACATGTGAGCGTTCAAAAGCGTCCGCTGTGAATAACACGCACACGTTGGTCGAGGAGACACACTTACCCAGCCTGTCTGCTCCGCGGCGGTTGAGAGGATAGAAGAAAAAAACAGAAAGCGAAAGAGAAAAAGACGAGAGAATAGCATGCCTCCTGTGTGGCTGAAGGCATCCCGCCTACTTTCTGGGCTGCGGTGTTTTGAGTTGAATAGCTGCGAGTCGTTGACCCCTGCGCTGAACCCTCGCAGCCCCGCAGCTGCTCCGCTCTCAAAGGGGGACGGCAGGGGACGAGAGAGAAAGGCAGCTATGTAAAATCACGGTCGGAAGGGGGCGAGGGCGAGCTGCCAATGGGCCTTACGTGCATCACCGTCGCCTCCCGCCGCGCGAGACACCTCTCTGTTCCACGATCGCACGTGTTCTGGGCACAAGACCAAAGACAGATGTGAGCCGAGCAGACGAGACGAGCGCGGCGAGGCTAAAACAAAAGTAAACAAGAGCTGGAAAACCGGTGATGATGGACTGGTGGAGACATTCTGCCCCGGGAAAGGATGCTTTTTGAAAGAGACCTCTTTTGGTTTTTAACATTCCCCACAATGGTGTTCAGCACAACAATGCAATACAAACTCATTTTTAAAGGGATAGTTCACCTAAAAATTTAAATTCTGTAATTCACTCACCCTTAAGTTGTCTGAGTTTCTTTCGTCTGTTGAACACAAAAGAATGTAATTCTTCAAAATATCTTCTTTTGTCTTCAACAGAAGAAAGAAACTCAGACAACTTAAGGGTGAGTGAATGAGCCATTTTTATTTTTGGGTCCACTGTCCCTTTAAAGCCACAAACACTAAGATAAAAAAGCAGCAAAAACAGTAATACTATAAAATGTTATTACAATTTTAAAATAACTGTTTTCTATGTGAATATATGTTAAAATGTAATTTATTCCTGTGATGAAAAGCTGTATTTTCAGCATCATTACTCCAGTCTTCAGTGTCACATGATCTTCAGAAATCATTATCATATGCTGATTTACTGCTCAAGATACATTTATTATTATTAATATTATCATCATCATTATTGAAACAGCTGTGCTTCATATTTTTGTGAAAACCATAATGCATTTTTTTTTATAAATAGAAAGCATTTTTATATGAATCTTTTGTCTTTTCATAAATGTTACTTTCAATCAATTTCATGCATCCTTGTGAATTAAAACTATTCAGTTCTTTAAAAACTATCCCACTGAGTCTGACCTTAAACTTTGAAATGGTGGTGTCTCTCTGAACATTTTATAATTAACTATAAAGGGAATAGTTTTATGTTGAACAGTTGTTTTTAATTTGATTACGCCTTTTGCAGTGACATTGACGAATTAATGACTGCTGAAAATTCAGCTTTGCATCACAGGAATACATTACATTTTACAATATATCCAAATAGAAAACAGTTGTTTTAAATTGTAATAATATTTCACTATACATTTTTTTTACTGTATTTTATGGTCAAATAATTGCAGTCTTGGTGAGCATAAAGAGACTTCTTTCATCTTAACAACAGCTCAGCCAAACGATCTGAACACTGTTAAACCCGTCAGTCTCTCACTCAGTGCCCGGATCTAACAGAAGCTTATGTTGATGATGTGTGTTCAATTTAACAGTTTTAACACGCCTCAGGTGTAAGACCTTATACATATGCAACACGTATAATAACGTAAACAGCAAATGACTCTATGATTCTTGCTTTACAGCAGTAAACACCTCTATTATAACCTTACACAGGTCACTTTTGCATATCTATACATTAAGCTCTAGCCATATAATTAAGGTTCTGATTTAATTCGAAGGGTCTACTAATGCAAGCATAACTAGTATTACTGCTCATACTCAAGGTTAGTGATTTGAACAGACTTTCACAACACTAGACGTGAATGAAGCAATCAGACTCACAATTTTCTAGATCATTAATATCAGATCTAAAACTCATTCATCCCATTTATTTCTCTCAAAATGAAAACGATTGGAGATAAATGGATCGAAAACTGCACAATAAACCCAAAACCGTACCAAAATATCAATCAAAGCACATAATGAGTTTCTGAACTGAAGATCGGAAATATCAGCCTTTAAAGGAACACTACACTTTTTTTGGAAATAGGCTCATTTTACAATTCCTCTAGAGTTAAACAGTCGAGTTTTACCGTTTTCAAATCTATTCAGCCGATCTCCTCATTTATCAGCAGTGCGTACGCACAGATGTGTGCGTAATGAGTGCGTGAGAACAGCTTCACGTGAAGTATGGGATTTACCAACTTGTACTTCTACGTAGAAATGTGTGTAAATATAAGCACACCTCTGAGCATGCTTACGCAGAGAATCTAGAGGTGGAATAGCGACACTACACATAAAAAGCATTAAAGAGTGTCACAGTATGCATTAAGCAATCCACATATGTCCTGTGTATCCTTTCATTGTAAAAAACAAAACTCAATTCATCATTTGTGTAGTTTTAAACAGACAAGTTGCGTAATTGGTGTAAAACCTTATAAAAGACAGCTGTGACAAATGTTTGTCTCAGTGCAATGGCGTATCTTGCGTTACTGGAAGACTTGGCAAACAATGCACTCCACGTTTTCAAAGATCGTACTGATCTGCTTGGCGAGAGCACAGAGTAGCTTCTAAGTAGGGGTTAAGGTTTCAATCACGTGATTTTTAAAGGGAAGTGTTGTCACCATATATGGTTCAATTGGAGGCGTTTCCAAATGCAAATGACCGCGAACGTGAACGAGCATGGTACTTACACACATGTGGGATTTATCAACAATGATCACTTACTGGTGTGCGTAAGAACTGCGTGCACACGTTTGAGAAATATGGATTTTCTTGTACTTAGGCACGTTCTAAATTTCATTCGTAGGACAAAATATAGAACCTTTTCTATGCATTGTTGATAAATGAGGGCCTGGGTCTGGCGGGAGAGCTTTTAGCGTAGCTTAGCATAGATCATTGAATCGGATTAGACACCTCTACACATCTTGCTTCGTGTACTAAGACTGACGGAAAATGAAAAGTTGCGATTTTCTAGGCCGATTTGGCTAGAATCGCAAGAAAATCGCAACTTTTTATTTTCCGTTGGTCTTAGTACAGCAACTACAGAACTAACTACAGAAGAGTCACGTTTTAAATAGGAAAAATATCGAAACTCTTTGGTCCTTTTTGAGCGAGATGCTAATGGTCTAATCCGATTCAATGATCTATGCTAAGCTAATTGCTACCGCCAGACCCGGAGATCGGCTGAATGGATTCAAAAACGGTAAAACTCAACTCTTTTACTCTTGCAAAAGTTGTAAAATGAGCCTATTTCCAAAAAAAGTGGTGTTCCTTTAACACACACTTCAGTGCACTAATGTCAAGAAAATGAGAACTCAACAAGACCATTAAGTTCAAATAAAATCCTGCTCATAAGTCGGTATCATTACAAGCGATGACTGTCAGCGAGTCACGTTCTGGCCAACACTCACTCACCGTAATGAGTCAGGACGTCCTGAGGCTTAACGGCTTGGTTGCAGGCATCGCAAACGACGGGTCTGAAATCTTCATGGGTTGGGACGTGTCGTGACCATACAAAAGCATATCTACAGCCGAGAGCGAGAGAGAGAGAGAGAGAGAGAGAGAGAGAGAGAGAGAGAGAGAGAGAGAGAGAGAGAGAGAGAGAGAGAGAGAGAGAGAGAGAGAGAGAGAGAGAGAGAGAAGAGAGAGAGAGAGAGAGAGAGAGAGAGAGAGAGAGAGAGAGAGAGAGAGAGAGAGAGAGAGAGCGAGAGAGAGCGAAGAGAGAGAGAGAGAGAGAGAGTAAATATGACAACTTTTAACCACTTCACATATTCGCATGAATATCATCTGGCAATAGTGTGGTCTAGGTTTTTGACAACATGATTAAAATCTTGACTGGAAGAAAATATAATTATTTTCAAAATGGCCCTGTGGTGTAACAAACATTGTCCTCTTTTTCTTCCAATGCAAACTTGACAAAAGTGTTGCTTATCACAGCTTGAGCAAGTGATGTAATGCTACATTTCCCCAAATCTGACGAAGAAAAACTCATCTACATCTCGGATGGCCTGAGAGTGAGTACATTGTCAGCAAATCTCCATTTTTGAGTGAACTATTCCATTAAATTAATTAAATAATAATTTTACGGCGGTGAGCGACATGAACATTATTCTGGGTGTATGCAAGTTTTTTCCACATCTGACCCACTAAATTATTAACCAAGGTTGCCTATGAGGGCTGGCTTGATACCATGCATAACCCAGCAAAAGTGACATTTTGAGATGGGAACCACATTTAAAGATTTGATTTAGACTCGAATTATTTCACATTCAGTATGTATTCAATTTGACCAAATTTAAACCACAGTTGTATATCACTCAGCCCGTGTTTTAAAGCAGGACGGACTAGTGACCCATTATTCTCCACGTTTAGTGAAGTATTTATTCACTCATGGCTAAAGCTGATGATCAGTGGAGAACAGTGACGTAAGCGTTCAGAGGAGATCCGCTAAGCTTTCTTTCAGCGTCCATGCAGAATCACTGCGCACTTCCGCTAGTCCACACACACGCTCACACTGAGAGCTAGTGCTGATCTGAACAATGAGCATCAGAGCTGAACTGTATTAACACCAGCTGCTTGTGTGTCGTAGTCAGACACTAACATGGTACATTATGGTTATGTTCAGAATGTACTACACTGTATTGTAGTGAATACCGTGAAGTACTAAATACCACTGACTCTTATTTTTAAATTAGTATGTCAAACAGATGCCTTCCTAACTATCTGAATGTAGATCTGTTCAGCTAATATAATAAGCAATGTTTGTTAATGATAACAGATATAATAGATTTTTATTTACTAGTATTTATGTACCAAGTTGGTACTAAAATTTGACCCTGGACCACAAAACCAGTCTTAAGTGTCAATTCTTTGAAATTGAGATTTATATTCATCTGAAAGCTGAATACAAATTAATATTTCCATTGATGTATGGTTTGTTATGATAGGACAATATTTGGCTGAGATACAACTATTTGAAAATCTGAGGGTGCAAAAAAAATCAAGATATTGAGAAAATCATCTTTAAAGTTGTCCAAATGAAGTTCCTAGCAATGCATATTACTAATCAAAAATTAAGTTTTTATATATTTACAGTAAGAAATGTACAAAATATCTTCATGGAACATGATCTTTACTTAATATCCTAATGATTTTTGGCATAAAAGAAAATTGCATAATTTTGACCCATACAATGTATTGTTGGCTATTGCTACAAATATACTCGTGCTACTTATGACTGCTTTTGTGCTCCAGGGTACCATATAAATTGATGTTGTTGTTGTTGTTATTAATTTTTATTTTAGCACAATGTGGTACGAAAGTACTGGTTCTTTTACATGTAAATAAAAAAATGCAATTTGATCATCTAAAATATACATTTTAATACAATTACAATAAAATATTATTTATTAAGATAAAACTGTAACATTAAAATATAATTAAAATGTGTATTGTAATAAAATAAAACGTATTTAAAATAAAATAAAAATGTGCAATATTAAAACCATTTAAATTGTTTATTTATTGTAATATAGTTACAATAATATAAAATATTAATATTATTTATTCAAATTTGTATTTCAATAACATACAGTAAAGACATAGTATAAGAATTTAAAATAAAACATTAAATATAAAATATGTAAAATAGAATTATATATATTTATTTTAATAGAATTAAAATAACATATTCATATTATTTATTAATATAAAACTGGTCAATATAAACCATTAAAATTGTTATTTTTATTGCTGTAAATACTCAAAGGAATTGTTCAATCATCAGGCACAAAACATTTAAGTTTCACTGGTAGCATGAAATAATAATAATAATAATAATAATACATATTTTATTAGCATGTTAGAGAAGAAGAAGTTGTATGAACTTGTGAAATTCTGGTATGGTGACAACAATTGAAAACTACTGAAGGTACAAACAGTGATAATGCATGCTGTGAAAGAACAGTATTACCCTAAGCCTATATGAGCTCTGACAGCAATAACAACATGATGACACACACACACACACACACACACACACACACACACACACACACACACACACACACACACACTCACCTGCCGATCACCTCTGAGCCCTTCAAGAGCTTCTTCCCAGAAGTATCAGAGTAAAGATCTGAAAATATTCAATATCGCCGCATGCATTAGACGGACACTGTAACCAAACAGTTAACGAGCATGCACAGTTACAGAGACTGGTAGCTAGATGGCCGTCTTGATCCACACACACACACACGCACACACACACACACACACACACACACACAGTGCTGCCTAAACTTATACATACTCCGTCTCCTGACTGACTCACACACATTGACGCGTTCCCGCGTAAAGTACAGAAGTGCGCGACACCTATCAATCACTCATGACAGATGACGAAATGAATGCATGCGCGTTTACGGCACGTAGTTTATGCAGCAGCGCAGATGCACGCGCGATCTTCCGTTATAAACCCTGACATAACCGAGTGTCGTACTGCAGTCGCGCGGGTGTCTGAGGGCGTTAATGTAACTTACAGTGTGTGTTGTGGCTCCTGTGTGCAGTGTGAGCTCGCGGCGGCACAGCGTCGCCATTGCTCTTCCTTCTTCCTTCACAGACAGCGACAGTGAGACGAGCGAGCGAGCGAGAGAAACATATGACGCCAGCTTCGCCACAGTTCGGCTGCGTTCGGCTGCGCTCGGCTTCGGAGACGGAAAGGTGAAATGCTGAACGTGTGAATCGTGCATTCTCACAGTACACAATTATTCATATATTATAATCGTCCTTACGCTGTTTTATTATTAGTAGTAGTAGTAGTAGAAGGGGTAGTAGTAAGTAGTAATGAAAGTTTATTTTAATTCTACATTTTAATTACACAATAATTAGATATGCATTAATGACATAATTTTGTTTATATAACATAAATATTAATTAATACATTCATTAAATTAATAATTAGTTAATATGAACGTAATTACTGGCAATAATTAATAAAATATTATGTAATAATGTAATAATATTATTAGTAGTATTACTACTTATTACTATTATTCCAAGTTGTTGATGTTAGACAATAATAATAATAATTATTATTATTATTGTTGTTGTTAGTAATACTTGTATAAAATGTTAATTAAAAACTGTATTACATTTTATTCTTTACATAATGTGTAATACATATGTATGAATACTTTAAATGAATAAAAATAAAAGGAATATCAATGTAAATCATCATTATTGATAGTTGTAATAATTATTGATTATAAATTTATTTTATTTTATTGTTTTTATATAAATACATATTAATTAATACATTAATACAATCATTAAATTAATAATTCAAAATAATTATGAATGTAATTAAAAGCAACAATTAATAACAATAATGATGATAAATATTATTTACATGAATAGTACCTTTTTATTTTTATATGCTTAATTAATATATTATTTCATATTTGTTATATATAATGTAAGTAATAAAATGTCATTAATTTTATAAATCAACAGTTAATACAGCTAATAATTATTAGTAGTAGTATCTTCAACAACTAGTAATAATGGCTTATACTAATAATAATAAATGTATGTAAAATGTAATTCAAATAATAATTATTATTATAATTTATAATATTATTGATTCTATAATTACTAAAATTGATGTTTAAACATTTTTACATAAAATATAGCCAACACATTCCTAAAAAAATTATTATAAGTTTAAAATATGTTTAAAAATGATTAAGTTAAAAAGTTGATTATGTCAGTATTAGTACTAAAATGCCTGTTTTAATACAGTTATCGATGATGTTGTAATCGTCATCCTCACGTGGTGTGGGCTTCAGTTGTGTTATCATTCAGACGCAGATTTTTGTGATCCTGTAGATAATAATAATAATCATTTATTAGTCCCATGTTTCGTTATGAGAAAGTCATCGAATCATCCTCGCCAGCAGGTGGCGCTGTAACGTAATAACTAGACAGGAGATTCAGACAAAACACGTTTTATATTACTATACATCAATGCACTATTTAGTTATTTGTATTATTTAAAGTAATGCACTACAGGCTGAAAGACTGAACTCAACCCACCTATCCTGCACTAAATGCACAATCATGACATTAATAAATCATTTGAGATATGAATATGTGAAATAAACAGGCCAGACTCGGACACAGTAATGAGTGTCTGGTCACCTGTAGGACATTAAAGCTCTTTGGACGCTTGAATGCGTTCAGCTTCCAGACTGAGGCTTTGGCTCCAGATAATGTTTTGACCAATGCTGATCAGAGAAGTCACGGGATGAGCCGGCAAACAGACGCAGCATTATACCAGAAGAAAGCCAGGGTTTATTTATCACACTTTCAAGTCCAAACACTACCAAGTGCACTTCACAGTCAGATTTATTCATCCAAAAATGACATTTCAGTGACCGCAGAACAATGCTTCACTAAAGAAACAGAAGCACGAACAAGAAAAGAGAGAAAACCTTCCTAAACAAAACTCCAGCACCCTTAAAATGTGACTGGAGCTTAATACTGCATGAAAACGGCATAGATGACGATATAAACGCATCGAGGGATTTGGGAAGAAAGAAGAAACTGCTTTTTAAAATGCTAAATACACAGACATGATGCTGTGCAACACTTAAACGTATAGAGATCGACAAAACAATCGTTTTCAAGATTTTATACTTGATTTGACCAAAAAAATAGATGATAAAAGTCAAATATATTGTAATAGTACATTCAGAACGTGTTGCATTTCTATTAAAAATCATGCTAATAAAATATAACAAAGGTAAAAAAAAAAAGATATTTTCTTCAAGTACACAAGAAATCAAAAGATATAAAACCGAAAGAAGAAGAGAGAAATGTCCCAAATTAACACGACTGCATGAAGCATAAACTGTTACGGTGTTTTTCATAAAGGCTACGGTGGGGTAATGGGTTAGATGGGTGCTGGATTGAGCCCCCGTCCCGCCGCTTGATGAGCGTTGACCTTCTGAGAGTGCCAGCGCGTCTCCTTGAACACAAACCAGGCGTTCCCAACCCAGATGATGAGATTCAAGAAGCCAAATATCTGAAAATCAAGTCTGGAGTCATATAATATACACTCAAAATCTCTTTAGCTCACCAAGACTGCATTTATATGATGAAAAATACAGTAGAATTGTGAAATAATATTACAATCTAAAAATACCTGAGATGAAAAGCTGAATTTCAGCATCATTACTCCAGTCTTCAGTGTCACATGATCTTCAGAAATCATTATCATATACTGATTTGCTGCTCAAGAAACATGACTATTAATGTTGAAAACATAACAATTATTTAGGGTTCTTTGATGAATAGAATAGAAAGTTCTCATTTGTTTGAAATAGAAATATTTTGCAACATTATAAATGTCTTTCCACTCACTTTTGAACAATTTAATGCATCCTTGGAGAATAAAAGTTAATTTCTTTTTTAATTTGACTTATTCCTAACTTTTGAAATCTCAGTTTCCACAAAAAATCCACAAAAATACGGAGCAGCACAACTGTTTTCAACACTGATAATAATGTTTCTGAGCAGCTAAATCAGCATATGATAATGATTTCTGAAGATCATGTGACACTGAAGACTGGAGTAATGATGAGCTTTTCATCACAGGAAGAAATGCATTTTACAATATATTCAAACTGAAAAGAGTTGTTTTAAATTGTAATAATATTTCATAATTGTACTGTATTTTTGATCAAATAATTGCAGCCTTGTTGAGCAGAAGAGACTTCTTTCAAAGTTTAAAAAAATTATTATTCCTAACTATTGTCCAGCTTAAAAAGCATGAAATGCCAGGGAATAAGTTCCTTTCATTTTAATTACACATTAAGGAAGTTAAATGCATTGCAAGTTTAACATTGTCTTTAAGATTGCATCGCTATGTACCTTTTATTTTGGTGTTGTTAAGAAATTGATCATCAGCATGATAATAAATAGTGAAGAAATACAGTTGATTGGTTAGTGTAATTTCTTACCACAGATATGTTGAGCGAGCGCATGCTGGCGTAATCAGTGACTTCACATTTGACCTCTCTGTCCGTACAGAGCGCCAGAGTGGATTCAATACCAGCCGTACTGGTGGCGTCCTTCACCGTCTGCAGACCTCGAGCCCACGCAGACGAGCACACCAGCCACAGGAACGCAAAGACTGCGGTCAGCACAAAATCCTAGCAGATAGAGACACAAATATTAGACACGGAATTTTCCCTTAAAAGCATCTGCGTCGTGATATTCAAATGCATATTGCTTGCAAACTTCAAGCTCATGTGTCAGTTGCATACTCACAAACATGGGGCCGAAGTCTGAGTCTCTGTACACATGCATGTAGCCCAGATAGACCAGCAGAGCCACCATTGAATAGAGGAAAGCCAAGACGGCCACAGCCACGAAAAACTCCACCGAGGACGAGGAGTCTCCTACGAGATGGGTTGCAGGAACTGTGTGATTGCAAAGAGCGGTGTTGTTCTCCACCAGCAGCTCCTGGTTTAACCTGCAAATGAACGAATAAAAACACAATGACATTTGGAGAAATGTAGCGTTCCATCACTTGCTCATCAATGGATGCTCTGCAGTGAATGGGTGCCGTCAGAATGAGAGTCCAAACAGCTGATAAAAACATCACAATAATCCACACCACTCCAGTCCATCAATTAACATCTTGTGAAGCCAAAAAGCTGCATGTTTGTAAGAAACAAATTCATCATTCAGACGTTTTAACTTCAAACTGTCGCTTCCGGACAAATTCCATAATTCGTCATAATGCTCCTCCAGTGAAAAAGTCCATCTCCTGTTTTCCTCCAACATCAAAATCCACCCACATATCTGTTTAGAAGAGTTTTGGACTGTTTTTAGCCTGTAAACAGTGCTTGATCTGTGCAGATTGCTCTGCTGATTCAGATTAAACCATTTTTTAAATGGAAAAACGCAATTTTATGAATAGAGGACTCATATTTTAGCTGGAAGCAATGGATTGAAGATACATTTGTCTTAATGGTGGATTTGTTTCTTACTAACACGCAGCTTTTCACTTCACAAGACATTAACTGATGGACTGGACTGGTGTGGATTATTGTGATGTTTTTATCAGCTGTTTGGACTCTCATTCTGACGGCACCCATTCACTGCAGAGCATCCACTGACGAGCAAGTGATGTAATGCTACATTTCTCCAAATCTGATGAAGAAACAAACTCATCTACATCTTAGATGGCCTGAGATTGAGTACAATTTTTTTTCCTGGGTGTACTACTCCGTTAATCTTTTCAATTCGGTTTTATTTTTTTTATGTTCAGTTTAAAAAAATTGTGTAATTGTATTATGTTTTTCAAATCTAATTTTCATTTAGTTTAATCTTTTCAGCTTATGTTAGTTATTTTATTTCAATCATCCAAAAATGTTTGATAGTTTTAGTAAATAAAAATAATCCTGGAAAGAGTTTATATTTGACTGTAAAAAGTTGTAAACAAAAAGATTATTGGAGTATGTTACCTACAGTCTTTATACTGCACAATTTCACATTTCATTCAGTGTTTTACTCGTCCGTTTCAGAGTGTAATTGGGCCAAACCTGAAAGGGTAGGTGAAAGTGGCACTGAGGGTTTCATTGCTGCTTCCGCTGCAGAAGATGGAAACCACATTTCTGCCAGTATATCCTCCACAGGTCCCGAATGCAAGCACAGCCATGAGCTGGAGAAAACAACAGAAGCATGCAGACACGTCTTCAGTTTCCTTACATGCAGAAACCTGAAGATGCCCCGCAGAGTTCACCATGAAACAAGCTTTCTTCACCGCCTGCGTTCATGAAGCATCTGACATACTAATCTGATCTTGTGCTCGGTTTTAACCTGGATTCCCTCACGGTTTGTGTTCAACCCTTGGAAGCTAAATGAAGACCTGCTGTTCACAGCCAACATCAAGCTCATTTTCCAGAACCAGATGTTTAGTTTCACTGCATGACACATCCTGTTTGCCAACTCATTCTCAAGAAGCAGTTCAAACAAAACAGAGAAACTTCTCATCTGTCCCGCTTTCGCATTTATGCTTTATACACAACAACAGCGGAGTCGGTAACTCCACTTTCCCTGCCAGTAACAAATTCCTTTGAGGAAATAAAGAAGGGAGGAACTTCATGCAAGTAGGCGGCTAAAGAAAACTCAAGGCATGCTGAGCTGCTAGCGAAGGGAATGTGCATTTTATGCAAAAAAATAATACATGCAAGGGAGTCCAAAAGTCTGAGAGGACAAATTAATAATTCTTTGTGCATATTTTGTCATTATTGCATTTAAGACTTTATCATTTTATATATTATCTGCATAACAATTTGAATTGTAAAATTAACATTTCAGTATGTCTTAGTATGCACTCGAGCATGCATGAGGAATACGAATGTTTAAAAGAAGAAAAAAAATTACTGAAAAAAATATATAAGTATACAACCTGCATTACTCAGTCTGTGTTTTGCATTAAGTACTAAACCTACAAGTAGCCTACTAGTACTTGGGCCTAAATGTTTAATCTAGATGGACTTTCCATGGAATAAAGCAATGTTGTAAATGCGTTTTCAGCCAGGCCTTTGCCCTCCTTGTGAAGTAAAGCTTGAAAACGTGCTCAACAGATTGTGGATTTTCTTACTTACCCACTCCACGACTTTCACAAGACCCAGAGGCTCTTTAACGGGGGTCAAATTGAATCTAAATCCCGTCTGCATCTCTCCCCAGCGACCCAGATATCCTCCAGGAAGAAAAAAGAAGGGGCTTGAGTCTCGCTGGCTCAAGTTTTCCTAGAAACTGCAACTTTGACAGAGTGACGTGGTTCTGTGGTAAATGATGCTGCTCCTCCCCCGCGAGGAAACCAGAGGAGGATAGAAACGGACTTTATGATTTGATCCTATCCGACAATAAAGGGTATTTCGTCATAGAGCTGATTGATATGCATCTGGCGCGTGTGTCCAGTATATGTCATCATCACAAGACGATAGTTTCTTCTCTGAAGCGCGTTCCAGAGAACAATATTTCAGTCATATGATTCGGAGACGCTAGAGATGGATTCTCAACATTCCTGTGCTCCGTTATAAACTCAAGTCTCTTAAAGGAACAGTTCACCCGATAATCAAACTTGTCATTTCAATGACTTTCGAATTATGGTGGTCTAAAATAAGCATTCTTTTTATCATTTATTGTATACATACACATTTAAGCAGCATTTTAAACACTTCAGTAACCACAAGTTTTAAAGTAACAACAGTTCTGCTGGAGCGAGTTCAGTATCGCAAAATATGGTTATCTAAAAATGAAGTTTTCTTTAAAAAAAAAAAAATTATTAAAGGGTACACTTTAAGCTGAATTTTCAATCACTGCATTACCCACAAAAGTTATTTTACAAAAGTTCGCTAAAGAACATTGTTACTATAGCAACAGTTAACAAGTTCAGTTCAGTATAGCAAAAAAATATTATTTTTAATATTCAACTTTTAGAAAGTTAGATAACAATGTGAAAAGTTATTATGGTAACAGCTTGCTGCTGGACACATTTTAGTATTGTTATACTACATGACGAAACAAGTACTGTATAAATATTTCTAACCACTTATTTAACCATTTATTATATGTATTTGCAGTTATTATATATGTCATATTCATTATACTTTTCAATATTTTCAGAATTTATATTATAGATTAATTACATGTAAATAATAAAAGGATGTTGGTGTTTTGTTTAAAAATTTTTCAAACTTTTAACTGTTCTGGGGCAGAAAATTATAAGTTGTGTATCTGCAGACACTGCAACTAAACTAAATTATGATGTAATTATTCTAATGCAGATCAGTTTGTAATTGCACAGTATACTGTATGTACATTGTGCAATGCATGGCTGCTACCAAATAGACCAGTAATATATATATATATTAAATCAAATGACCATGTGTTGCATCCAGAGATATACACCTCAAACCCGAATTGGTATGATATTGCTTTTTATTTAAACTTTCACACTAATTTTAACACAGTTTTAAACTCGTCATCAAAATGAAGTGATCATTACTAGATTGAAGGCTAGTGCATCGAGAAACAGCTTACTGTCCTTACAGCAGCTGTAAAAGGGAATGCTTTCATCTTTTTCACTATTCCATCAAAAAGGAAAAGACATAATAATAATAACAACATTTTAGCAAAAAGGATGGACTGTTGTCGTGGTTGTTTTAATATGCTGTCAAAACGGCATCGGTCATGTTTAGTTAGGTTGAAATAAAAAGGGAGACCCAACATATACATAAAAACATCAATGAAATTATAATTAGCAAGTATTGTCAATTAAACATGTACACACACACACACACACACACACACACACACACACACACACACACACACACACACACACACACACACACACACACACACACACACACACACAACACACACACACACACACACACACACACACACACACACACACACACACACACACACACACACACACACACACACACACACACACACACACACACACACACACACACACACACACACACACACACACACACACACACACACACACACACTGACTGAGCGACATCAGACTCTCTTCAGAACGTAACAGATACGTGAATTTTCTGTTGGTACAAAATGGGCATTAGACAAAAATAAGAACAGATCTGTTTGCACTAATAAAAGCCAGCTCTCTCGAAACAAACACACACGCCGATATATACAAGAGAGGAGGCAGTTTGGCCACATTATTCAAACTATGGATATTTACTATGGTAACTGGCGGTATTTACGTCTGTCATAAAAAATGAAACAGTAAGTATAGAAAATAGTAAAACCAAGCTTTTCTAAAATGATTCCAGCTGTATAATAAAACTGGTGTTTTCAAATAAAGAGCTGTAGTGAGGATATATATATATATAAAAGACTTTTTCCATTGACTTAAATATGTCAGGCTTACATTGAATATCTTGATGTAGCATTTAACATGTTGGCAAAATCAGGATCATGTACTCTGCAGAAAGGAAAGGGTGTATTATATTCGGATGAATCCTGTCAAGAACAAGTCCAGATCATATTTCATGCCAAAAATCAAAAGAAAGAAATAAGATATTAGATTTTGCATATATATATATATATACACACACAATTTATGCTAATAAAAATAATAAAATTAAATACTGCATTACAGTAAAAACATTTAACATTTTCAAAGAATGATTTCTGAGAATCACTCTTGAGAATGTCAAGAATTACAGTAAAAAAATTAAAGTAAAACATCTGGACACAGTATAGTAATGGGAATTGATGGTAAAATATGCTTAAATGTCATGGAAATAATGCAAATATGCTAATTTCCTTATGCAAAAGTAAGTTTCTCATTTTTTCCTCTTGATTGTAGGGTGAAATATGACCTAAACATGCTCTTTTAGGTTTCATCTTCCAAATAAAACCAGAAATGACATCAAATAAACACAAGGCCAACGAAAGAGAATGAAAGTATCCCTCTAGTTCAGCCGTCTCCTTTGCATAAAGAAATAGATCAATCCTTGGAAACAGTGATAAACCCTACACACAACAAACACAGAACGAGTACCTTTCAGTCCTACAGTCAAGCAAAGCGAAATCTTCTCGCGGTATACGCACACATAAACGTCTCCATTCCTGCAAAGACGTGTGATCAATAGCACGCTTGGTCAAATACACAGTTAAAGGATTTAAATAGCATGAACTGCTCTCATCCGCCGTTAGAAAGAGACACTGAAGCATAGCGGAGTCAGTAGACGGAAACATAGAACAGCTCTGTACACTGAACGTGTCCTCACGTCTGTCGGGACGCAGGGCTGATGGGAGACGCTCTCAGAGCAGCAGATCCTTCAATTCACTCTCCTTCAGCTTGGCATTGTCTCTGACGTCATCGAAGGTGTACGCCTTTACAACCTTCCCGTTCCTGAACACAGTGTGCAGCAAGTCCTGCGAGGAGGCGAGGAAACGGTCAAAATGAACTGACAAGATGACCGTATGCAATTATCAGGGTTTTTAAAATCACATTTAATATTTGACTTCAACAAAATTAATACTGTATGTCTCACAATCTCAAAATATATGATTTAATTCATTAATCAGGTATGCATTTAATCGCTAAACAGGGTAAATGTGAGTTTAAAATACTCAAGTTTTATTCAATACATGCATGTGTATTTAAACTGGTTTATGCACTTATATATCCATACGTGCAAATTATATTAACGACAAGCAATAAATAGCATCTAAATATGAAATGTGTTAAATAATGTTATTTCAGAGATTCAACTTAAATTTCAGATACAGTTTACATAACCTGAATATCAGTAGTAATCAGAAAAGGAAACAACAACAACAACAAAAAAAGATATTATGCATTAATGCAGGACTTTTAATTATGAACAAGCCCAAAATACTTTGGGACTTTTATTTTGAAATGTCAATACTTTAATACTTCCAGCTGCTCGTTCGAATTAGGGCGATAAAAATGCATCTGTAACATATTTCACAATATAAACACCATAAAGCAAACACTGCAATAACAGTAAATCATAAGCAATTGTTTGGCATAAATGCATATAATTCATTGATTGTGAACTGCTCTGAAGCTGCACAATATTTGGACATTTAATTAAATCGTAGCCTTTTGAAGCTTATTAATCACATTAGGCCGTATCCCAATTCCTATTTCTCTTTCTCAAAATTTAAGACCTCTTAAAATGATAATGAAGACTTGTTATATACCATTTAAGATATTTAAACTGTTATAGCCTCAAACTTATTTAATACCGTGTAAGAACTTGATAGTGAATACACATTTACCTCATTAGTATTAAGTCAAATGCATTTAATTAATTGATACATTTTTGGTCACATACCTCTCCATATTCCTCCAGATCACCCTTCCCCTCCTCCAGAGTAACAAAATTTCCACTGGGCGTCCTGTGAAGAGAAAGCCGACCCTTCTTTGACCTTTTGTTGGGGTCTGCAACGGGGTCTTTGAAGACGTTGACCTGTAATTAACAACATTGTGTCAATGAATAATGAATTTTCTCAATACTACTGATTTGAATAATACATATTGTACACTGCTAAATCTGCCATCGCTTACGCCCAGTCCGTTCGTCACCACATAACTGCACTTAAAAGAGCAGTTGAGCAGATCTCGGGTCAGTTTCTGCAGCAGTGCTCCTCCTGAGCCAAACGCGATGTTCTCGATGCTCCATCTGTGCTCTTTCATGCCCTCCACAATCTGTGGAACAGAAAACAGAATGAGTTTCAATTCAGTCATGGTTCTGACGTGAGCTGGACAACATACACACCTCCTGTAAAGTATTGATGTCCACACCGTCACCCTGAATGACTCGGATGTAGGGCGGAAGCACATTATAGCCTTTAGAGTTCTCAATCGGAGGAAATTTCTTTCCTAAAATTTCTAGGACCTGGAAAATATACAAATTATAGAATAATTAGTCGGTTGCCAGTCATAGTTAAAATGATTTTTGATGGGATAGTGTCTACCTTTAGCACTGTGTCCAGAGGGTTTCCTGAATCCGGTCGGACCACCAGCGGGGCGTCTGCGCTCCTCATCTCGATCAGACTCCTCAGGTCCTCCCCCCAGATCTTCTCGCAGGCGTTGTAGATGTCATAGCTGTCGCTGACGATTGACACGGGGACAGAAGGGAACTGCTTGATGATGTGTTCAAAAGCATCCTTCTCATGGTCCTTTCCCCAGGCAGTGATTGTGCTGCAATACAAAGACACAGTCAGTGAGACCAGGCAACATCAAGACAGAAAAGCTCAATTATTTAAGAAAAAAACTAAGTTATTATTATTGTTACTACTACTCTGTTCTTTTATTATTACTACTACTACTATTACATATTCTTAAAATTGTGTCTTTTTTTTTCAGACTTTACAATGAAAAAAAATAACTAACTAGATTATTTGTTGAGTATATATCCATCAAATGAAAGCTCTTAATGAGCTCTTACTACTGGCAAAAGTGCTGCCATCCATGACTGTACATTTTTTATTATAAACAAATTGAAATTAAATGAATCAAAAGTCATATCAAACTATGGTAAAATTTTAGTTTTGGCTCTCCTGTAAAGTTGGTGAAATGTCACTTACGCCTTTCTGGTTCTAACCACTCATATATATATATATATTATAAAAGTATAATTCAAAGTTTTATTTTTTCATATGTCAAAATATAGTGTGTGTGTTAGCATTATAGACTTTACAGATATTAAATCAACTTTTTTTTACACCTACATTAGAAAACAACTAAGCATATAAATATATTGTGTGTGTGTGTGTGTGTGTGCGTTTAAAATAGCTAAATTATTTAAGAAAATAACTAAATGTATTATTATAATGTCATATAATTATTAGTACCATTATTACTAGCATTATTAAATAACATTCTTAATATTATGTGCAATTTTATCTGTTAGAATTATGAACAAAAAATAAAACCATTCTAATTAAAATTTTATTTTATAAAACTATATATTATAAATATAATAAAATTGCAAAAACACTCATAAAACCACTGCGCTGATTATACTCAAGTTATAATATCTACCACTAGGTGGCAGCATTGTAAAAAACATGCTGTTTCAAAACGAGACTCAATTTCAAACTGAGCACTACTGAAACCATTTCATTTCCTTTTACTGCATTAAAAATGACACTACACATCACTGGAGTGTGAAGAAATACTGGTCTTTGGTAATTTCGTAACAGGGCGCTGCCAGCTCCTGGTACAGGGCAGAAATTGAGAAGTGTAATGATGCAGCAATAACTAACCAGAATGCATTGGGCCACATTGTCTTATACCTGGCTTACAACACAGTAAAAGCAAACTCTTCAGGCATGTTCACATTGTTTTGCAATGCAATTTACTATCATCAAGCCTTAGCTTCAAGTTGTTCCACCTGTGTTCTGCAGCTGGAACGGAGAAGCCAGGAACCGGGTCTTTGGTGCCGTAATACTTCTTGATAACAACGATCCCGGCCACGGTGTCTGTTCCTTTGAAGTTTACCAAGTGTGCAGATGCGCCGATACCAGCCGTCTGAAACCAAAACATAAGTATAAACACAGCTAGTCCAGAAACGAAACCATCAAGAGAAAATGACAGGGATGAGTACTGTATGGATAACATGCTTGACATTTACAGTTGACTGTTATGAATACGAGTAAGAAGACACTTCTGACTTGGATAGAGTCTCATCTAATGCCGAGTTCACACTGCATGATTTTCAAAGTCATCGGATCACTGCTGTTTTCACACTGCGTGACTATCTGGGGTAGCGTTCAGTCGCTGCTGTGTTCATGACAGGAGGTCTCACACTGCATGACTTTACAATAGGAAGAATCGCCGACAACTCTGTCTGCTCCGCAAACGCACGCGAGAAGTGAAGGAAGATCACGCTGATATTATGGTCTATAAGTCCTCCCTGAACACACAATAATTAACAAAGATGACTTGTTAACAAACATACTTCTGCTGTGAAATTTTTATATGCACAAATCTAAGTAGCTTACTTGAAAGTGACACCAACGTGTTGTGCATTTTATAATGAGTTTATTTCTTATAGCCTATAAAAGCCTTCAAAATGATGACAAATCTAAATGCAATACATCTTTTGTTCTTTAAATAGAAGAATATTATTTACAGGAAAAGCCAGAGCCCCTTCTTCATCTTCATGTAGCGTAGCTGATCTGTACAGTCTAATGCCAAAATGTATGTACGTTGTTTGTAAATGGCTAACGTTAATCGCTTTGTAAAAATTAAATAAATGAAAGTCCTCCCCGAGCTTCCAGCTGCCCTGTGTCTTGCTCTCTCGTTGGCTGTAGGTCACCACTGATGTAGTTTTCAGTCAGAACTCATTCACACAGCAGGATTGTGAATCGCCGACAGCTCCAGATATTTAACATGCCAAATATTTCACAATCGCGTTTGGTCTCGTACTGTATCGTACTGTAGCAGCCTATCAGCGGAAGTTAAAAACAACTAGTAAGTGTATTTACTTGTCTCATTAGTGTTTAGCGCAGTTGTTGTTGTTGTTGTAGGAAACGCTTGTTTTGTTTACTGTGTGGAGACGTGTGAAATCGCGTTTGGTCTGTACTGTATCGCGTCCCTTGTCAGTGTCGGGCGCTTGCTTGGCCATTTATTGTGATTAACAGGAAATTGTGTTCAGCTGAATTGGAGTAGTATTTTGTTAGATGGGTATAAAACCGCGGCAGCTTAGTTTACCGCGGCAGCCGTTGTGTGAAGCCCTCCTCGTGAGAAGACCGAAGAGTGTAAAGACCATCGACTCTACCGAAGAGTGTGCGACTCCTCCGGACAGGGACACCGGCAAGGGAGGAGCAAGGGATATAAGTTTCGCTTTTTATTTATCCTCTTTCTTACTGCTTGTTTATTCTGTTTTAGTTTGTGTTCTTACTTAGTGTAGTTGTTGTGACAGTGTTTTTTTTTTTTTGACACTCTTTTTTTAGGATTACTGATAATTTTACATGAATTATGTATTTTAATCATATTATATATTTTATATGTTTTAGTTTTAGTTTTTGTATACATTGTATTAACGTAGTTTACTTAACATAATGAAAATGATATACCATATTATATATATGGGTGTTTGGCTTGGTGTCATGTTAGAATCATTTTTATACTCATACCTTTGGTTGTTTTAATATTTTGAAATGTTTTTAGCTTTATTTTTTGTTTTCATTTAAATGTTTAGTTTTGAAATGTTGTTGTATGCATTTGTCATTTTATTTAATTTCTGCATTTTCTTAAATGTGTGTATATATAGTATTTATAGACTTTTAACTTATAGTTTGAGTTACTTTTTCTTATTTCTAAATCGCTTTCTAAAGGTGTCTGCTAAATGACTAAAAAGTAAAAGTAAAGTAAAATATTTCACAGGTGTCGGCGACGCATCGGCGATGACCTCAGATCGCGTCTTTGATAATTCACACTGCGCGATTGTCACTCACGTGAACGAGCACCGATTTGCCTCCGATGTCGGGCATTTGTCGGCGATTTATCAAAACCTGTCGGCGAGTGAAAAAACAGGCTAAAATCGTGCAGTGTGAACTTGGCATTAGACAATCCATGCATGTACTAAAATCTGATTTGTTGGGTTTGGGTTACAGTAAACAGTCTCTCAAAGCTTTTAGCACATCAAATGAAGTGTAGCAACACATAAACATCACCTCTTGAGATGACACCCCTCTGTAGCCAAAGTCATGCAGTTTATATTCCAGCCCTTTCAGGCTTCCTGACGTTTCCATGAGATATTTGGCCAGAATCTTCTTCTGTTCTCGTGAGTTCGTCGCAACGGTGATGGGATACCAGACCTGCACCAGGATAGTCTGTCGAGGAGACAATTTTGCATCATTGCAACAGTTCATTACATGAAACTATCAGAAACATGTTGTTTTGTTAGCATTTCTGCACAATGATTGAACACAGCATGTTAGTTTCCCCCATTAATGCACCTTATAGCTCATCGTCACATCTGAAAGTTGTGAATTTCTTAGAACTCAAAATCAAAAGTCAAGTCAGCTGGAACCCGAATCCAAAAACAACCTAAAGCTTGATGCGACCCGAGTGCTTGGGAATGAGTCAACACAGCGGATGCGAGGCAGAAATGCTTTGTTAAAGACCAGCCGGTCAAGTCAATATTATCAGGCTGCGCACAAACCCTGATAAGCCCTGGGCACAAGCCTTTGGGCACAAGATCATCCTGGTGACCCAATCACATGAACCCGATTCAACTCATCTAAACATCTGAGATTCTAGGACAGTGATTTTTAATGCAATCACTGTTTTTAATGGTCACTTTTGAATGATTGTTTGCCCCAAATAATGGCTGCAAAACCCACAAAATCCTCAATTCATAATGATTTAATTCATTTCCCATTATGATCTCTGAACAATCAAAGTCGCAACCCATTTTACTTCAATAACTATGTATTTCTAAGTGAAACAGGATATTCAGTGAGAAAAATGTTGGATGGGATTAGATTTTGTCCATCAGGAACTGAATGGATCATAAAGTGGACATTAAGTCTCTGATTTCTTAAAACACTGCTTAAATATCTGTTAGGCTACCGGTTAACATTAATCAATAGCTCACTAACCTAATAAAATTATGTCAATCAAAAATTAAAGTCATTTCAAAGAAGAGAAAAATGCACTAATGAAACATAATAAGATTGAAATAATAATAATAGTAAGATCAGGACAACAATGGAAATCGTGGCCTAATGGTTAGAGAGTCGGACTCAGGTTCGAGTCTCGGTTCGGCATGAATTGTAGGTGGGGGGGAGTGAATGTCCAGCGCTCTCTCCACCCTCAATATCACAACTGAGGTGCCCTTGAGCAAGGCACCGAACCCCCAACTGCTCCCTGTGCGCTGCAGCATAAATGGCTGCTCACTGCTGTGTGTGTGTGTGTGTGTGTGTGTGTGTGTGTGTGTGTGTGTGTGTGTGTGTGTGTGTGTGTGTGTGTGTGTGTGTGTGTCACTACTGTGTGTGTGCACTTTGGATGGGTTAATTGCAGAGCACAAATTCCGAATATAGGTTACCATACTTGGCCGTATGTCACTTCACTTTCAAAGAGGGAAAACCTGAACCACCCCTTATTATTTAATAATTATTATTAATAATGTTTAACAAATTAGTAATAACAATAGTAAACTAATAACTATTATAAATGTATTATAATACATAGTAATAATTATGAATATATATATATATACACATACATTATTATTTTTATTTTTTTGAAAATACAGTACATTTCTAGGTTTTCTGTCTTCAGAGAGTAAACTTCATACCTTAATGTCATTAAGTCTGAGTCATGGATCTTTGTGCTCAGATGTGCATCCTGCCGTCAGAGATTGAGCTTCAAACTGCCAGGGTCACTAGTGTAAGCGCCGGGTCACATGACTGCAAAGCCAAACTATAATGACCAAGTGCCAGCATGTGACCGCAAATAAGAGACTCTCTCCACCCTCACCACACAAAGGATGAAGGTTTAAGAGAAGCTTATACTAAATATTTTAATTATCAGTTAAATGTCACCCTGTGAGTCTGAAAAGTCTCCAAACAATTCAATTATTCGTAAGCATCAGTGCCTTCTCATGGTCATCATAAAGGAAGTAGATGCTTGTATGCAATCACTGGACAATAGATAGGTGGTGACAGTGTGTACTGAGAGCCAAGGGCATACACACACACACACACACACACACACACACACACACACACACACACACACACACACACACACACACACACACACACACACACACACACACACACACACACACACACACACACACACACACACACACACAGACACAGACACAGACACAGACACACACACACAGACTAAATTTACCAGCCAAGCATGACAACATATTTGCCATACATTCAAAGCCTTCCGAGTCATCTGTAAAAGAACTAAAACCAAAAGCTGATTTAACTATACCAATGACTCAAAATGCCCTGTAAGAGTAAAAGAAACAAGCGATTGTTCCCTTTGTGACAGGTGTGGTATTTCGTGACGACTGTACAGGTGTGGCTGGATGTTAGACTGTCAGCATGACTCAGCAGGTTTGACACTAAATCCGAATAAGAAAGTCGCGTGGCATGACATGTCTCTTTTTGCACAGTCTGTTACAGCAAGTTTGACATATCGTACGATCTGTAATATGGAAAGTTTGGAAAACACTGTAGTCATTACAGTGAGAAATGTAAACTGCAAGCCTAATTATATATAATCCCTCTGAATTATGAACCAAAGGAGGATCGTGCCGCCGAAACGGGCACCCTGCTGTTTACTCCAGTAGTGATTCATGAAATCTGTGTTCTGTGGCCAATATACAGCGTCTAATGCATTTAGACCATCATGACTGAATTATTCCTGTTTGGATCTGCATTAATTATATTTCGGATTTATATTTTGGGTCAATTCAAAACAGATCTGTATATTAGCCAAAGATGATTAGTTCATAAGTGTGTATTCTATATAAAAACATACAATAATTAAAATGGTAATGCAATTTCAAGGATTCTGGAATAATAATATTCATAGATTAAAAAATTAAAACAGACAACCAGACTAACAGAATTAGAATTTCATAATTTCATAATGCCTTACCATCAGTAAAATCATGTTGAAATATATTAAATTATTAATATAATACAAACAAATATATTAAATCACTATTAATATATGCATACTGGAGATTAACATGATTGAGAGAGGAAATATCAGTAGATTGACTTAGAGCCCTATTTTACTTTCATCATTAGTGAAATTAGAAAAATCCCACTCTAAATAGGACTATAATATCTTTAACCCCTTAACTTCACCGTCAGGTGGGACTGCATATGTTTAAAACATAATATCTTACTCTAAACCTGAACTAATCTTAACAAACTATATATTTTTTTGTTAACAGGGTTTGCAGCAAAGGTATATGACTGGTCCATTTTTTAGTTTTATTTCTATTTCAAAAACAATTATACCTGTTTATTTTCTGAATACAATTGAAAAAAAAATAAATAAAAATTGTGTGTTTTGAGATCAAGGTAAAAAGTGTACTAACAGAGCATAGACTCCCCAATGAAGAAAAAGACACCTAGTGTCCTTTGTTGACTGCAGCTAAAAGTCTCACCAAATCTACATGTTTTTGATATCAATTCCAAATTTATAACCCTACTTTTTACTTTCACATTTTTAGGGATGAATATATATTTTTCCATAAAAGTGAATAAATTGCTATAACTTTTTTATAATATTTTAAATACTTTTTTTAGAAAAATCCCACTCTAAATAGTGACTAAATATCTTTAAGCCGATAAATAATGCATTATTTCCTTCAGAGACACTTCAGATGTGCGCTGTTCGCCATGATGGTTTTGAAATGCTTGAAATATGATTGGAATCACTTTGAAAAGGACAATACACTTATGTGCAACATGTGCAGAGCAAGTCTGTCATAAAGGCTACATCAAATTATAATAAGAGCATTACTGTAAATGACGTTGTGCGCTGTGTTTTGTGTGCGTTGAGCGCGTGCGTCTACAACGGAGCTACACCTCCATGACAGTTTAGTTTGCTTGTGCATTTGCAGCCTTTTGTGCAATTGTACATAGTAATATTGTGTTTATTTTATGTATATGTGCTTTATCTCATACAGAATGCGTTTGGTTAAGTTAATAGAGCGCTTCAGTTTGCCGGTGATCATCTTTAGCTCAGCGCACGCAGCTCAAACAGCAGCGCACAACTAATAACTATGATTGGGACTGTCGTGTATATAACATTCTAATGAGATCATTATTATAATAAAACGTTGTGAATTCTTTGGGTTTAGTTTCCGTGTTTCAGCGCGTTGTTACGGGAAGCCAAGTGCGCGTCCACGAGTTACACATCTGACTAGCGCATAACTTAGTTCAAAACAACTTGTGCATTTCCGTATTTTTGTGCATACATAAGTTGTAATATTATTTGTATGTTCTATAATTATCTGATTCTCATGTAGCCTAATTAACCCGCTATAACAAGCGCTTCAGTTTACCGGTGTTCATTCAGCTTCATACAGCGCACGCAGCTCAAACAGCTGCTATTTAAAACAGTGGTAGCCTATTAATCTGTTACTTTTTCAAACTCACTGAAGCATTATTAATAATAACCACCACTTTTATTTTCTCTTATTATTTTCATCAACAATATGGTTTAGTAATTAATATAATTTCATTATTGTCCATGCAGATGGCTCTTCCGTTTTATTCATCCATGGCACATGCATTTTGATTCTTTACACATGTAATGATGTCCAATGACTTATTTGCATATTTATGCATTATTTTATTTTATTTGTGAGACTTTATGGCGAAATTTGGTAATAGGAGAGTAAATAATTTTTTTAACTTACACTGTTCAAACTAGGCTGCTTATGTTGAAGTGTTTGGGATGTGGCTTTTAATGATGAGACCTTTTTTTTAATCAGGCTCTCAAAAAGTATATACAAATTTGGATATGGATTTATCGGCCAACATATCGGTTATCGGCTTTCAAATATAAAGAATTATCGGTATCGGGCAAAATTCTCATATCGGTGCATCCCTACATGTTATCCATCTATGGATAGATAATGTTACCTTGATGTTCCTGTGGCTCAGTGGTTCAGAGCATTGCGTTAGCAGCGCAAAGGTTGTGGGTTCGATTCCCAGGGAACACATGTACTGACCAAAATATGTATAGCCTGAATGCACTGTAAGCCGCTTTGGATAAAAGCGTCTGCTAAATGCGTAAATGTAATTATGACAACATGTCATAAGATCAGTCAAATGGACCTAAACTCCTTTATACTGGCTCGATCCATTCCTACTGCTAGAAAATGGAAAGTAAAGCCATAGATATGTATTCCTATGAAAATCAAACTCATATACAGAAAAATGTAAACCTAGAATGCAAAGTAAGTCGCTTTAGATTAGTGTTAAATGAATGTAAATACACTGTAGGGATCAGTTCAGGGTCGTGCCTCACCTCTACCCAGTTAGTGAGCCAGTAGCACTCCGGATCTGTGCTTTCTACGGTGAACAGCACATTCCCACGCGGGATAACGCTTCCCTCCGGCACAGCCTTGATCTCGATGGGCAGGTGACCGTTATATTTCTGCAGTGATTCAACATAAAAGACATGAATGAACATCCCTGATGGGACAAAACATTCAGCACAGACAGAAATGTCACAGAGGTAAGCTTCTCCGTACCTCCAAAATGTAGCTCCATCCTTTTTCATTGAACACATCATCCTGAAAGTGTTCCCGGTACACCTCTTTTGCTTCCTGAATCTTCTCTCGTGTGACGACCTGTCCTGTGAGCGCAAAAAGAGACGGGACAACTGTGAGACGAGAGTATCACACACCTCAAGAAGTGGCTGAACAATACAGGAATATAAATACACTGCTCAAGAGAGAGGTTTGTGTGTGTGTGTGTGTGTGTGTGTGTGTGTGTGTGTGTGTGTGTGTGTGTGTGTGTGTGTGTGTGTGTGTGTGTGTGTGTGTGTGTGTGTGTGTGTGTGTGAGTGTGTGTGTGTGTGTGTGTGTGTGTGTGTGTGTGTGTGTGTGTGTGTGTGTGTTTAATTGCACATTTTCCTACATCCTTGCTGTATTGCCTAAAGGGACTCTTCGTTGCTCACAGTGTAGTTTTGTCCCACCAGTACAGTCTTAAAGGCGCAGTATCCTCAAAAATAAAACTGCAACTCTACTTGTGTTTTAATACATTTTAATGTATTATTATTAAAGCAGATACTGTGACTTTAAAACTTTTTGTGTGTGTGTGTGTAAATAAGGTTATTATAGTTAACTAAAAGTGAAACTAAAACCATTAAAAATACATTTTCGTTACTTATTATTGAAGCAAAATCCCAAAAAAGAAATTTAGTTTTGATTTGGTAACTTGAATGTACTAAAATAACTAAAATTAAAACTAAACTAAAAAGTACAAAATGCATAAAATAAACAAAACCAACAAAAAAAATTAAAACCACACAACCAAATTACTACAACTTTGACCAAAATTTAAATTAAAACTAAATATTAATAATAAATACAAAAGCATCTCACTAATACTAAAATAACACTGGTTTAAAATTACTCACAATGTCTGTAATTTAAGTATGGAAATACTATGATGACAATCGCTGATTGAATCTAAAATGTTCTTACAGTATCAAGTTTACAAAAAGCTGCAATGATCTGCATAACAAATTCTGACGTTTGAGATTTAGGGAAAAAAATGGTCAAATTCAAGCATAAACAACAGATCAAAGAGAGACAATAACAGAAACCGAAGTAATGCAACTTGAGTATTTATGCAGAATCCAGGCTGAATCTGTGACCAGGGCTGCGTCGGGCAGCTGTCTTTGTGGGTGAAAGAGCAGATGTTCAATTGTCTTGTTTCATCCATATCACACAATTTCTAAAGCCTTCACTCCAGCGAACCATGAAATCCTTTTCAATGTAAAAATAGACAATTCCATTATAAATGTGGCACATTTGAGCGGCATGCGAATACAACAACCTCAAACCAGACTGCTAGTCACACATCTTAACTCAAGCCGCTATATTCTTAGCCTATATCTCTACCATCAAGTTTGGTCCTTTAACACTGGCTCCATCACGAGAAAGTCATTTTTTTCCCGTTGGAACAAGCAATGTTATTATTTTTCGAGCTGACAGTATGACTAAGTTTGGAGGGCAAGCTGCATTCTTGAGCGTGCCGTGAACACAACCCAAAATTACCAGCAAAGCTGCGCTTTCCATTTGCAACTTAAAGTAGTTCTGACAGTCGCGTCCAACGTACCTTTTAAATATCTTTGGAGAATGTACTGAAGCCCATAGAAGACAGTTTTGTCATATTTGACTTTTCTGAGCTTGGTAGGGTCTGTCTTCTTCTCGCGGCACTCAAAGTAAGAGTACACCTTGCTGGTGTTGGGTGGATACTGTTTGTAATGTGTGACCTGCAAGAAAGAAATTACAACATGTTACATACAATTCATAAATTAAAAGAACCATACAAAAAAAAATTCCTCTGGCACGGCTGTGTTAACATTGCAAATATAGTAATGGACGTCAACAAGCCTGGGTGCGTCTGTATCCACACAGTTTCCTATCATTTAGACAGCTGCTGGGTTTGATTCTAGCTGGTCTGCTAGCAATTCAAGACCACCAGCAACATATTACACACGTTTAGGCAGACATCACTACTACTATTATTCTAACTGACGCTAAGTATTACGCATTGACACGCGTCCTGCAGCATTATTGATATGGAAAAGAATGATACATCAAATCATGCACCTAAAAAAAGCAATTAGCCATTTATTTGGGAAATTTACTAGCAATGTCTGAGTGAAAATTGCATGTTTATGTAATGTTTTTTTAAGCAGTGGTTCCTTTAAAATGATAATTTGGGTGGCAGAGGTGCAGCTCAAAAGTGTTTTAGCTGGTTGGCGTCTCTCCAGGAAGTTTTATCTCTCAATTCATTATTTTTTAATGCACCATATTTTTTAAAGTTGAAGTTTGTAAATTGTTTGTCAAAATAAAATCTCTTAACCCAGTTTATTGTGCATTGACTATTATAAGTATTGCCAATAATTTGTTTATCTCTGCCAAAAGTGTAAACATTGAGCATTCCAGACAATAGGGCTGGCCGATATCGACAAAAAATATTTTCTCTGTATTTTTTGGCTGATGTGGTATGTCTCGGTATTTTCATTTTTGTATCTGTTTTTTTTTTTTTATATATATTTTACATATTGCCCAATGTTGTCCAACAAAACAATACATATTAAAGGCTAGCAAAACTAATAAAACAATGTAAGCCTAAATATTATGTGTGAAAAAGGGTCAAAACCACATTTAATTCTAACATTGTAATATTACAATCTAAAAACAAAAATAATGCTTTTAAGCATTAAGTGCAAATAAGTGCAGAAGTTAAATTCACTAATCTAAAAATTTAAATACATAAGAACAAAAGCACAGACTTGTATTAGGCTATTTTGATTACCCCATTACAGTCACGTTACAGTTAGTTTTATCATAAAAATACACTTACTTATAGGTTTAAAATTCTACATATGTCACAGTAATTGTCCAACTTCAAGTATTTCAGCAAAATATATATTTTAGTCAGAAATATTGCGTATTGAGCCAGAAAGTGTTTAATCGGCTCACGCATTACACGGGAAAGGAAATTCAGATTTGGTTACAGAAGTGCAAGCCAAAATTCAAAGACATGCCAAAACATGCAGAGACAGACAACGCTTTTACGAGATGGAGAACTGATGGAATTTGGGTTTCAATCGAGATTTCTCCTCGAACTTGTGAATGTGGAGTGCACTCAGATTACACAACTGAAGCACATCATTCTGTGTCTGGGATGTGCGTAAACGCTCTTTTTTGAGCCTTTCTAACACAAGAACTAGTTTTGTGCAACAAAAGGTTTTAGTTATTTAGATTATTTACTTGTTCTTGCACAAGCAACATCGTAAAAAAAAAGAAAAAGCGCTCTTGCTCTTCAAAGCCTTGTGATATAAATACATTCTATGCTGAGAATGTAACTACAGTTACACTAGATATCAAACAGACAACCTACTAAGCTCCCTTCTGATATTTTGTGCATGCTGACCTTTCCCTGGCACTTTTTGGCTGCTCTCTTGTGTACGGCCCAGCCTGGGAAAGGGTACACCCTCATGGTTATGCCTGACAGCTACTGTGGTTGCTCCCTGCACTCCAAGAGCAAGTTTCATGCAGCTTTTCCCCTCCAGCGTTCCCAAAGGGCAGAAGCCCTTGTGGAGCAGCAGCCGAGGAGGTCCCGCTAGGGTCTGGAGACCCTCTCCCTTCTGGAATAGCCCATTCATGTGAACAGCTGCATGCGGTCCAGGCGTGCACAACAGCTGGCTGTGTGCATGGAGGACACGGCAATGCCACGGAATAGGCTTCAGATCAAGACAAACAGCCACAGAGGTTGTATAAGAAGCTATTTTTAAGGTGTGGCAAACTGAAATGAAAATGAAACACCGTAAACAAGTTGTAAAACTGAACAATTCAGTGCAGGTGCGTTGACCTGATCTGATGTTCCCAAGCTGAGCAATTAGTCAATAAATGCCTGAAATCTCCTGGACTACACAAACATGTGATTGTGAGGTTAACAACTGAGGATAAAAGGGGAAAGATGCAACACCAGATGGAATTGTTAACACAAACCCAGTGAATGCCATTTATGATGCTACAGTTCATGTGCTCATCGATTGGTCAATCAACATTACACAACAAAGCATGCACATGCAGTCAAGGACTTTACAGATTCATTTTCTCCACAGGGATCTCAAACGATTCCTCAATAAAGAGTTCAAGCCATGAACCATCAAGCTCTGAGATTAATCACCTTACAAACTATTTGAGGAGGGTACAAGTTTTACAAGAATTACAAATAATGCAGTCAAATCAAACACTATGACTGTATAGAAAAGTATAACTAAATAGTGCACAGTGTGAAATTTCAATTTAGTTTTTACTAAAGGGCCATTATATTTTTTCTACTTTCGGTAAAGTAACTGAGATGTAACTGAAAAGTAACTGTGCAAATAACTGCGTAAACTGAAAAAGTAACTGTAAAGCAAATTAATATTATTTAAGTATGTTTTACTGCTGCGTGGTGACATTTTCATGGTTTAATTAATGCAGGGTACAGTACGAAATCTGAATCCTTCACAATACTGTGCATCAAAAACTATTCAGCAGCACTCATCTTTATATATTTATAGAAAACAGGTAAGTTTTGGGTTCTATTTTAACTTTGTTTCAGTTTGAGCTGAATTTTTACCCTGCTAGTGAAACTGCTTGTACATTTCACAAACAATTACAAATAAATGTAAAGCAACACATTGAATTAAACCTGACATTTTTAAATAGAGAAATTGAAATAGTATTTTTCTTTAATTATGTTTATTTTATTTACAAAGTAGGGTTACACTTTATTTTAAGGTGTCCTTGCTACAGTGTAATTATATATTTAATTACTGAGTAATATTAATTAACTACATGTACACATACTATATGGTTAGGTTTAGGATTCGGGTTTGGATTAGGGTTACTTGCATGTAATTATGCATAACTTTTATTATAATAGTAAGTACATGTTACTTATGTAACAAGGACACCGTAAAATAAAGTGTTACCCAACATAGTTTGAAAGTGTCACCCATTCATTCAGTCATTTGCAATGCTTCATGGGAGTGGATGGTTGCTGTTGAAATCTGAACCCATTCTTCAGGTTTGTAGAGAACTATATATGATCACTGAACATTGATTCTATATATGATCACTGAACATTGATTCTATATATGATCACTGAACATTGATTCTATATATGATCACTGAACATTGATTCTATATATGATCACTGAACATTGATTCTATATATGATCACTGAACATTGATTCTATATATGATCACTGAACATTGATTCTATATATGATCACTGAACATTGATTCTATATATGATCACTGAACATTGATTCTATATATGATCACTGAACATTGATTCTATATATGATCACTGATCTCATGCTCAGTACTGTACATTACTCCTATATATATATATATATTCGACCATAAAATCTTAACCACACCCCTTTCTCATTCCTGGTGTCATCTTTACTTCCTTCTCATCGCCTCTTATTCTAAATGTCACTTGCTTCTACAGTTTCACCCTGTTTCCATCAGAGCCAAAGCCTTGAATGCAGAGTAAACATTGAACGTTACACGTCAAGAGTAGCATCACAAGGTCAAAACTCATGAACTGACTCCTGAAACAAAAGAGTAGGAAAATCAACAAACTATCAAGAAGACACAGATAGCAGACTGTAGTGTTGACTGAATAAATAAGGAACAACCAGCTATTTTCCACACGTGATCTCTGACCATCCAATGACCTCTGCAGTATCCTTAAGTAATGAAGTGTCCTTTTAAAAGGCTAAATATATGTATAATCAGCCTCAACGTGAAACACGAGATTCCTATTACAGCCGTGGTGGGAGGATAAAAGACAAAGGCATCCACTCCCGTCCTCTAGCAGTACTAATGAAAGAAAACACTGATTAAACATAGAGACCATTTCCACAACAGCAGTCAATGTCGCCACGCTGGACCCAAGCACAGAGAGCAGAGTTGAGGAGAAAAGTGAGCAACAACTTTAGGACAGCAAAGTAAAACCTGCATACAATTGATATTTTAAGATTAATACAGACACAAAGGTTATTATGACATACTTGCTTTTGATCATTTCTTAAAGGGAAAGATACAAATGTTGGTTGCCTCACATGTTGACAAGACTCGACAGATATGCTGTATGCATGACCGTCAGCGGTACCACTTACACTGCAAAATACTAAGTGCGAGTCATTTAGTTAACCCGAATTTAACCTTTAATTTCTGTTTTACTTTTATAATAATACAATTATTTATTTTATAGTACTTTTCATACATAAAATGCAACTCAAAGTGATTCACAAGCATAAAACAAATCATAAAAACAGGATTACACAAACAAGTATAAGAAAATATAAGGAAGTACATTAAAAATAAGTCATTAAAACTAAAAAAACATGCACACTTCACACACTATTATGCTCATAAGCAACTTTAAAAAGGTATGTCTTAACGTGCTTTTTAAAGATATGAATATTAGTGGACTCTCTCACTTCATTTGGAAGACAGTTACTCATTTTTGGAGCATCGTGACGAAAAAAGAAATCACTTGAGATATGCTTTTGTAAAATTTGCTTAGACAGCTGCACTATAGAATTATTAGCATTTAAATGTCAAATTTGTATTTTAGTTTCATTAAATGACTGTTCATTTATCTTTCAGTTTAATTAATAATCTCTATTTTAACAGTATAACCAGTTTCGATTTCAGTTTTAGTATTTTAGGGCTTCCAAAGTTAATGTGTAAACTGATTTATTTAAATGTTTTACAACATTACACGTCTCCAGGCAGCTTACAGAATGTGAGATATTAATTACTTTTACAATACAGAGCATCATAAACTATTCTATGGTCACTTCTGCATTTTATATTTTGTTTTATATATAGAAAAAGGATTAGTTTTGGAGAGAAAAAAAATCTCTCGTAGCTTTATTTCAGTTTTTCTAATGATTAATTTTGGCTTATAATAACAGTGTTAGACTACACACAAGGACCTATGTATGCACTACACAGAGTACATACTAAAAGCCATATTCTTAACATTAGAATACACAGTGCTGTCCAATTTATATTAAAAATCATATATCATTGTTTTATAGTACAATAACGAGAAATGTGTTGCGTTTTTAAACTTGCTTTTTTCAATGTAATTATCTAATGTATTTCAGGATACATTTAGAAATCCCAACTAACAGAACATGTCAGCATCTCTAAAAAAATCATAAAGTCATACAGGTGACTATAATAATAGGCTAGGTCTAGTAGTGACGTTAGGTTAGTTGCACAGCTATAATCAGTCAAAATCATATCTCACCGTTATATTACATCGCTTAAATAAGAGAAACACTGAATGCTGGTTAACTTGATCTGATTCCGTTGAGCAGTTACATTCATTTCCTGAGCAATCATTGCTTTCACTTTTGAAATCCCCCTCAGGACCCGCGACACTTGCCCTTTAGGTGTAATTCACACTCTTATCTGCTCGTTATTTCCGACATAAACACACATAATCTGCTAAAGAGGAATACAGATGAAGATGTACCTGTCGTTTCTCCTCACACACACTCGGCCTACCGACCTGACTGACACTGACTCAACCGTTAACGGCCTGAAGGATGAAACCACCTTCATTTCTCGTTCTCTTTCCCTCATTTTCCTCTCACTCACAGGTTCGCCAGTTTACAACAGCACACCGGGCTCGGCTCAGTTTGGGCTGGGCTGTGCCTCTCTGCTCACCTTGTAGGAGTCAGTAGCTAACAAGAAGTTGAACTCCACGGCGCCTGTGTGCTGCTCCATCTTCCCCTTGACGTGACTGGAGTCGCGCGCTGCTGTCAGCTCTGTTGTTCCCTCTCCGCCGCGCGGTCTCTCAACCAACCCCCGTCGCTGAGGAGGGTGTATGACGGAATCAGAATGGGCGGGACCGAACGGGGCGGACTGGCCAATCAGGGGATAGACGTCATTCCAGGGGGCGCTTACGGGAAAGTGAATGGATGAAACAGAAAGTATTATAAGAGAAATATATTAAATTATACTGATCATTTGTTTTTATTACAAAGTTCTTAATTGTATGTTTTGCTTTACTATTTTTTAATCATATCATTATGAATGGATCGTTTTTCTTTTCTTATTTAACCCCTTTAGTTTGCTTTTTATTTACAAGGGGTGCCATATACATTCTCAATTGTATTTATCCTGTAATGCAGTTTATGATGCTATTGATTATGATGTTTTTGTTTTTGATTGCATTTTAACTTTTTTTACGTTTTATTTGAGAATTTATTTTCAGGACACTACCATTGTAGAGGCAGTAAGGTAGTAAATATTAAATTTATAATTTAATGACAATAATCCTCTTTCAAGAGTATATCATTTTATGATTTAATAATTTTTACTTATTTAATATGCATTAAATATTACATTGAATAAATAAAGATGGTCAAAGACAATAAAACATTCTCTGGACTGTTGCCCACCCAAAGCAATTTAATTTTAAGTTTGTTTCAGTGACTGTCGTTTCAGTGGGATAGTCTTGGTTTATCTATAAAGCCAAATCTATAACTATATGTGACCCTGGACCACAAAACCAGTCATAAGGGTCCATTTTTTTATTGAGATATACACATAATCTGAAAGCTGAATAAATAAGCTTTCCATTGTATTGTTTGTTATGATAGGACAATATTTGGCCGAGATACAACTATTTGAAAATCTGGAATCTGAGGGTGCAAAAAAAAAATAAAATATTGAGAAAATCGCTTATAAAAGTTGTCCAAATTAAGTTCTTAGCAACACATATTATCAAAAATGACGTTTTGCAAATTACGCAACAAAATATCTTCATGGAACAAAATATTTACCTAATATCCTAATGATTTTTGGCATAAAAGAACAATCAATAATGTTGACCTATAGGCTACAGTGTATTGTTGTCTATTGCTACAGATCTACCCATGCTACTTATGACTGGTTTTGTGCTCCAGAGTCACATAAAACTTACAAAGCTATAAACTTAGTGTGAGTGTAATGAGTGTTTTTCAAAAACCTTTAAATTATTTATCAAAGTGTATTATATATGCATGACTGTGTGTGTCTTTAATGGGAAGTTCTGACCAATCTCTGGCTGAACTAACAATGACGTCAAGACAAGGCCCACCGCCTCAAACTCAGCCAATCACAGGGCTGTTGTAGCCGCTCTCTGATTGGCTGTGAGTAAGGCACTGTAAGTGACGTCTGTTCTACAGATCAGTGAGTGCTGTTACTTACAATGGACAGAGCAGGAGCCAGAGGGGCCATTACACATAACATTTTCTAGGATAAAACCACATTGACCTAAGTAATAAATTAGCAGTCTGCCGTTTTTGTAGGTTATATGAAGTAATACGTTTAGGAACTTCTGTTATGTGGTATGTCATGTTCATATATGCGGTGTAATAGCAAGGAAATGCATATGGAGTGTTATGCAATGATTTTGAAATCTTACAATGTCATGCTAATATGGTTATATAGTTGCTGAGCTGACATTTACAGCCGATTGGACGGTGAGAGGCTTTAAAGCACCTTTATTTTAAATAACCTTCAAATAACCATTATTTACATTAAATAAATAAATAATATTAAATTAAGTTAGAAATTATATATATTTATAATGTATCACACACACACACACACACACACACACACACACACACACACACACACACACACACACACACACACACACACACACACACACACACACACACACACACACACACACACACACACACACACACACACACACACACACACACACACACACACACACACACACACACACACACACACATATAACCAATGGAGGATTTAAAAATGTAGATGAGATGTTAAAATGTAAGTGAATAAATCTAAATTATTAGATTATTAAAGCGTGCCTCTAACACACCACTAGAGGACACCATTGCACAAGTAACAAAATGAAAGTTTGATATACTGGGCGAAAAACATGGACTTTAAAACTTGAATTAGATCTAATAACTTTGCTTGCATCCGTTTTTCTGTTGTTGACGAGTAAACAACTAAATAATATCCCTTATAAAATGTATATATATATATATATCCTTTTGCAATTTGACTAATAAGAATATATTATAAAACAAAAAATATAAAAATAAAGCTGAGGGGTTGTTATTGCAAATCCAGCCCAAATAATGTGTCAATGCATTATAAAAAATTAATAACGCAAGGTCAAGGCAAAGAACAGTGCCTCGATTCTTGAGTGCATGAAATGGAAAATACCTGATTTAAAATTCATAATAAACTTTGCATTTTAAACCCGTATCGTTATCAAATATGAACCCCGTATTGTCTATGCAAAACATATTTGCATATATATATATATATATATAATAAGATCTGGTATTCTTGGGTGTTGAGTTGACCCAGTGTCAGGCCAATAGGAGCCGCAGCGGAATCCGTCATGCGTGATCCGGTCAGAGGAGGAGAAACGCGCTTCTGTGACTGACTCGTCGCCTTTATTTTGGAGTAATAACTGCTGGAATAAGAGCGTTTGACTTTCATGTGGTCTGTACTGAGTTTCACTGCATCCATGAATAAGCATTTACCCGACCGGCTTCAGGGTCATTGGCTCTGCGTTTGTTGAACGGTGAGTTTTATTATTTTTTTCCGCTTTTTTACGGCAATCTTCCGGCAAAACCGTTACTTCTGATCTGTCAGTGTTATAATCAGTTTGTCTTATTAATTTGTGCAACAGTGACGTTGCGCCATAGATGAATTACTAGTGTTTTTACTGTAAATATCACACTTTTCAGAGTGTTATTCTTTTAAGGAACTTCCGCATTTGCTGTTTCTACAACATGGAAATGTTCTTTTCGACATTTCCGTTAACAAACTGAAACAAATTGATTGCAGTGACATTCGGTTTGCGTTATTTGCGAACTTTTCTGCTTTTTTAAAGATTGTTATTGTTGTTTGAAGGGCTTAGCACATTTGTGCTTCCTGCTTTTGTGACTTCCTTTGCATGAAGTGAACATTAACTCGTATTATGTGGTGTGTTAGATCATGTAACAACTAGAATATATCTAAAAATGTCTCCATAAAATATCTAGAAAGGTCTCAATTAATAAAAAGTAATATTTGGTGTGCTTCTACTTCTTCGGAAGCATATTTTTCACGTTCACCTGTTATACAGATATTTTAAAAGTGTCGTGCAATTAAATATTTTTAGTTATTTTTTTTTGTTAGATACTTCAGGTCTAATCATTGAATTGTAATATTTATAGATTTGTATTATTATTATTTATTCACTCATTCATCGCCAAATATTCAGGATGGGGCGTGGTTAAAAGTTAGAATATAAATTATTCATTGTTAAAAATATTGTGATGGTGATCTATGGTGGTTTTTCATTTATGTGCATGGAAATAACCAGTCCTAGTCCTTTGTGTTAAAAAAACAACTTTATTTTACAATTTAGCATTGGTTATGGAACAACAAGCCAGTGATGATGAACCACCAGTAGTTCGTAGAGAGGAAAACAAGAGGAGAAGAAGAAAGATGAAAGCATTTACATCTAACTCAGCTGTATCCACGGATCATATAGCTGTAGAGTTTGTACTTCCCACCACCAACAAAATCAGCAGGAACCCAGACACATTGCAAATAGACGTGACTGGCAATTGGACGGTAGAGCAGTAAAGGTTCAGATTTGGCACAGAGCGGTAACCACTAAGTTGTGCCCTGAATTTTACCAAAAATACTCTCCGGACCACTGCATGCTGCTTTACCAGAAGAAAGGCAACTGGTATGAGATCTACGACAAGCAGCAGGTATTCCAAACCCTTGACTGTATCAGATATTGGAAAGCACTGAGAAAAGAGGTCGGGAAGATTCACCTGGTTGTTAAAACGCAGCCTACTGATGATTCGCTTCAATACCAACGGTTCCTGAACCACCTAATCGGATATGATGTTACAGATGTCAGTAACGTCCATGACGACGAACTGGAGTTCACGCGAAGAAAGCTACTGACGCCTCGGAAAATTGAGTTGTCTGATCGAGATCCCAAACTCTACTCAATGGATCCATTGAGAACTACAAAGCCTTACCCTGAATACCTGCTGAGCAAAATAAGCAACAATCACATCCTGGTAGTGATACACAAGGACACAACAAGCCAGACTATTAAGGTGTCTATAGATGACACACCTGTCCAGGTTCTTCAGAGTTTCTTTGCCAAGATAACAAAAAAGCGAGCAATTTTAGGCATATCGGAAGACGTCAGCGAATCCGATTTTGCCTTGAGGGTTTGTGGAAGAGAGGAATACCTATATGGCAACTGCGCCATCAAAGATTTCCACTGGATCAGACAGTGTCTTAAAAATGGTGAAGAGATCCATCTGGTTTTAGAGCATCCTCCAGACCCAGAACAAGACATGGTCCAAAAAGAGGAATGGTCTCAGGTCGATGACTGCACCGGTGTCGCTGGTACTCATGAACAACTGACCATCTCTGAGAAAGACCATGAGAAGGTGTTTACCATCTCCCTTTGGGACTGCAATCGTAAATTCAGGGTGAAGATCTTGGGGATTGACATACCAGTACTGCCACGCAATTCCGAGTTGATTGTGTTTGTAGAAGCCAGTATTTTCCACGGACAACAGCTGCTGGCCCAAGAAAGGACAACCTCCAAACCCTTCACAGAGGAGGTGCTCTGGAACACCTGGTTGGAGTTCAACATAAAGATCAAGGACTTACCCAAAGGTGCCCGACTTAGCCTGCAGGTGTCGTGTGGAAAAGTGCAGACTCAAACATCCAAGGAAAATGAATGCAAAAACAAGAGCCGCTTGCTGTACTATGTCAACCTGTTACTGGTGGACCACCGCTCCCTGCTCAGACAAGGAGAGTTCATCTTGCACATGTGGAAGATGCCTGAGAAGAGTGAAGACCACAGCAGCGTTAACGCAGACAAACTCACGTCCGCAACCAACCCGGACAAGAACAGCTCCATGGCTGTTGCTATTCTCCTGGACAAGTACTGCTACCCTGTGGCTCTTCCCAAAAGCAAGGATTATCCAGATTCGGAAATGGAAGGGGAGCGAGGGCAAAGAGAGATGCCCAACCATTTGCGCAAACAGTTTGAGCAGATAATTGCCACCGACCCTTTGCATCCGCTCAGCTCCGAAGATAAAGAATTGCTTTGGCACTTCCGGCAAGAGTGCATGAAGGATCCCAAAGCCTATCCGAAGTTTCTTTCCTCGGTTAAGTGGGGCAAACAAGAGGCTGTAATGATAACGCACTGTCTTCTTGAAAGGAGCACCGTATGGGACCGAAGCTCGCTAGATGTGGGTTTGGCTTTACAGTTACTGGACTGCCACTTCTCTGATGAAAATGTGCGCACTGTGGCCGTCCGGAAGTTGGAGACTCTGGAAGATGATGATGTCCTGCGGTACCTCCTGCAGCTTGTTCAGGTGAGGCTCGGGTATTTACAACACACTGTGGTTGTTTTTGCATAACTGCTCAGACATAACAACTCCACATTAACAAAGAGACTTCAGCTGGCTATTAAAATCAGCATGCAAAGTAAACATTTACATAAAATGAACCATGTAATGTGACATTCCTGTGCAACTCAAATGATGATACACGGGGCAACTTTTTGGCCAATGCTGCCGTCAATGTGCAACCAGATGAGACACAAGGCCCACGACCGATTTAAAATATCCAGATAGAATTTTGTTACCCATTCTCAATGGAAAAGTGCCCAAGAAATATTGCTCCAAAAAAGTTGCCCCATCAGTCAAAGAATCTTAATCTTTGTTTCTGCTTATTTGTTTTGTAGGCTGTAAAATTTGAACCATACCATGAAAGCGCACTCGCCAGGTTTCTTCTCAAACGTGCGCTTAGAGTAAGTCAGAATCTCATCTGTCTACAGTCAGTTTTTTATGTTTTTAAAACATTTTCGGGTTTAACTCCTGTGACTCCTTCACAGAGCAAGCGGATCGGCCACTTCTTGTTCTGGTTCCTACGTAGCGAAATTGCTCAATCCATGCACTATCAGCAGAGGTATGCCGTAATACTTGACGCTTACCTCCGTGGCTGTGGTGAAGCCATGCTGCAGGACTTCAGGAAGCAGGTGGAGATGACAGAGGCCTTGCAAAAAGTCACTCGTGAGATTAAGCAAATGTCTGCTGAAAAGTATGACGTGTCAGCACAAGGTGATAACTACAGCCGGTGTTTGTCCCTAGCGTATTGCAATAGGCAAATGCAGTACATATCTAATGTTGTGGGAACAATGTAGTTGTTTTTCAGCTGCGTCAGAAACTGGAAAGTCTGCAGACGTCAGGGTTACCAGACAGCTTTCGAGTGCCTTACGACCCAGGCCTACGGGCAGGGGCGCTTGTGGTATGTAAAACCATACGGATCTCTTCCATTTCAGTTGCTACTAAGCTACAGTGCTTCTAATGTCACTAAGTTCTATGTGTACTAATTGGCTCCATTATCTTCCACTGGGTCTTTCTTGGATGAGTGGAAATGAATCATTGTGGTAATCAACACTAGTGTTCTCAATTGAGCATAACATGAATATTCCTTGAATATCTTCTAAAAGAATCACACTAGAAATATACTTTTTAAAATTAATAGTCCTGGACAATGCACCCATTACTTATTGCATCATATTATTAATTGTAGATTGAACAATGCAAAGTGATGGCATCCAAGAAGAAACCTTTGTGGCTGCAGTTCAAACGAGCCGACCCCACCACCTTGTCCAGTGACACAATTGGGATCATCTTTAAAGACGGGGATGACCTTCGTCAGGACATGCTGATATTACAGGTAGACATCATTTAAATGCAAGTTAGCAGTCATGACCAACATTACCAGTGCTGTCTCTCAAGCAGACCATTGTTTCTCTCAGATTTTACTGATAATGGAGTCTATCTGGGAGCTGGAGTCCTTGGATCTTTCCTTGTTACCATACGGCTGTATTTCCACTGGAAATAAAATTGGTAATGGCGGTTGATGTGTTTCTTAAAGTTATTAATGCATAACACACTGCTATGAGTCAAATAACATAGTGAATTCCTCATGTTGCTCTGCTAGGAATGATTGAAATAGTGAAGGATGCCACTACTATTGCTAACATTCAACAAAGTACTGTCGGGAACACCGGAGCTTTTAAAGATGAGATCCTCAGCCAGTGGCTTTGTGAAAAGTGTGTGAATGAGGACAAGGTATGATATTTCCATTTATACTGTTGTATGTGCTAAAGAGGAAGGAAACCTCTCACTTCCTGGTGCATTATAGTCTTTGTTTGAGGGTGGAGACCAAACACAGCACCTACACACATCCAGTGTGCTAATTTTTAAACACTCGTGTACCATCGTCGGCGGGTTTGGTCAAAGTTCAGCTTCTGATAAGAAAGTTAGGTCATGCGTCAGATGTTTGCTTGTCTGTGTTTGCTTGATGCAAATGTGAAAAAGGTCATGCATTTGTGATGTGTTTGTGCATTTTTTCCATCCCTTCAGCTACAGCAGGCTGTGGAACGCTTTGTGTTCTCCTGTGGAGGGTATTGCGTGGCAACTTATGTCCTGGGCATCGGTGATCGTCACAATGACAACATAATGATTACAGAGACAGGTAATTATTGTTATTACAGGAACCTCTCTGCTAGAGAATGGCTGTTAATGAAATATTCCAGATTATGTTCAAGTTAAGCTCAGTCGAAAGCATTTGGGTCATAATGTTAATTACCAAAATAAAATTAATAATAATAAAAAAGTATATATAAATATATATTAGTGTGGTACTTACCATTGAAGTGAATCAGTTTGTTATTGTTAATTAAAACTTATCTGTAATGAAAATAAAATAATAAAACAATATTTATATTATATGAAAGACTTAAGCTTAAAATACTGAACCCTAAATAATATTAATATTATTAATGTTTTTTTCTTTTAGGGTTCAGTATTTTAAAGCTTAAGTCTTTCATATAAATATAATATATATATATATAGCCACAAGATGTGTTAATATGGCTTTGGGTGAATTTTTTTTTTTACTAACTTAACATTTTATAAATAAACTAACTTTTTCTTATAACCAGTTGTATGCCTTTCAATGCTAAAATCCCAAAAGACTGTAAAAAATTATTGATTTAAAAGCTTTACAGCTCAAATAATACACAAGTTTTAACAGAAAATGTGTTCTTTTTTATAAGCTCAATTTTACAACCTGCAAAAATTGGCCCTATTCGCTTGCATAGTGCACCCATGATATTCGCTTTATAAAATGTTATTATTTTTAATGCTCATTAAAACTGACGCAAATGCTGATGTTTGAGCTTCCCTTGTATTAAAACCTGAATGTTTCATTAGTTAACCAGTTCAAGGAACAATAACAGAATGCATGTGTTTTCAACTAGGTAACCTATTCCACATTGATTTCGGTCACATACTTGGAAACTACAAGAGTTTCATGGGGATCAGCAAGGAGCGAGTTCCTTTTGTGCTCACTCCTGATTTTCTCTATGTGATGAGCACAACGAGCAAAAAAAGCAGCCCTCATTTCCTCCACTTTCAGGTATGTTCTTACAATTTCACCTGTTTGCAACAGACTCCTCTGCTGTGACTAAACGTGATCTCCCTCATAATCGCAGAGCGTTTGCTTGAAGGCCTACCTGGCTCTGAGACACCACACCAACCTGCTGATCATCCTGTTCTCCATGATGCTGATGACCGGCATGCCTCAGCTGACCAGCAAAGAGGACATCGAGTACATAAGGGAAGCTCTGACTGTCGGACGCTCGGAGGACGAGGCCAAACAACACTTCTTGGACCAAATCGAGATCTGCCGGGACAAGGGTTGGACGGTGCAGTTCAACTGGTTCCTGCACTTGGTGCTCGGCATTAAACAGGGTGTGGAGAAACGTTCAGCTTGAAGACAAAGTTTTCAGTGTTTTCATTTGAAAAAAGTGAAGCTTTTTCAAGTCTTCAGTTGCTGTATTCTTAGAATTTGACCAAAAAGCTTTTTATAGACATACATTCTATTATTTAATGCATGTGCATCATGCATTGTGTTGTTTTTAATACTTGCAGTCTTATCTTGCACTGTAATAAAATATATTTTTACAAGTTTTAAGAATTGGGTCTTTTTAAATGGCCATAATAAAGCTAGAAATAGCAATAGTCAGGAGAAGAGCTGGTGTTTGAGTAGTTTTGCATAGATCATTAGCGTACGTTTCGAGATGGATCACCAAGTAATTTTATTTCTGTCTCTGATATGACTTGGACATATTAGCATGGATGCAGCATCATGCAAAATATTTTATTTACAGATGTCATGGTTGAAATGCCCTATTCACATTTATTTGTCACCCTTTATTAAATTATTCTGTAATTGCAAGTGTCTAATAATGATAATAAGGTGACTTTCTAAGATAAAAGGCATCTGAGCATGTAATGTAAACATGGGGACCACCTGGGTTGTACAGTGAAACCATCTTTTCGAGATTTAATTATTTTTTATATAAAATTTATAGTAAAAGTTGAAAGGATATTACAACAATTTGTAACTGTAATCTTTAGTTTTGTTTAATCAGGTAATTCATTATTTTATATAAAGATAACCTATGTCCCACGTCAACATGAAATGATTAAAAAATATATATACAATTACTTTATATTAAAATTATTTGCAAGTAAACTATCAATGTGTCAACATCAGTTATTAATCTCAATTTGTAATTCTTTCAATTTTCTGCATGCTTTCAATGTATTCTTTCTGCTGTGGAACACAAAAATATATTTATATTTTTTTGCCCATTACTATAAAAGAAAGTCAATGGGTCCAAAGTGCTTTCTATCCTATTGACTTTCATTTTCAAAGAATATTATTTTGTGTTCAAAAGATAATAAAGTCATACAGGTTTACAAATACTTGAAGATGAGTAAAAGTGGCATAGGCTAATGGAACTATATCTTACTTCGTCGTGCTTCAGAGATTTTGCCGATTAGCCTACATCACTAAACATGTACAACCCGAATTATGGAAATGTTGTGATGTTTTTACATTTGAATAAAATGAAAACTAAGACATTCAAATCACATGAGCCAATATTTGATACACAAAAGAACACAACAAATGTTTAAACTGAGAAATGTTACACTTTTATCCACTAAATGAGCTCATTTCAAATTTGATGCCTGCTACAGATCTCAAGAAATGTTGAAAAGATTCAGCTGGGAGAACATCTAGCAACTAATTAAGTTAATTGACATCAGGGCCGTATTCACAAAACATCTAATTTTAGCACTAAGAGTTCTCCTGAATAGCAGTAAAAGTTTTTTGCTACGAGTTTTCTCTTAAAACCTATTCACAAAGCTGCTGAGAAACTTTTACTAAGGAATAAAGAGAAGTCTAATAAGGGGGCGGGGTTTACCTCGTTGCTATGGATGATGTCAGCATGCTTTCTAACTATGCACACAGTGATTGGCTGATAGTCTCTGTCAGAGATTTATTCATAGAAATATTGTAGAGCGCAATATGTTGCCATAAACAAAGCTTAAATATAAATGATTGTAATGATCCACTCTGTCATTCGATTTATTTTAGAAATGCATGGAGCGCAATACTGATTAAACAAGTATATGTTCAGCTAAATTGTGTTAATTGCCTACAGTTATGCTTCTCATAATAAGTGAATATGCAATAAACAGGATAAAAGGAGTCAGAATAATCATGGCTGAAAGTAATACATGCAAATAAAGTTCAAACTGGACGCAAGACACTGTTACTTCTTGCCCAATACCTCTTTTTAAAGGTCATTATCATCATAATGTTACTTGAATATGCATATATTCTGAACAGCAGATTTTTAATTATTAGAAGTAGCTGTTTGGCTGTCTTAGTGCATGCAAATGAGTCCTCAAACTACTCCGCAACGTTTCACAGATTTAGAGCCAATACCTTTTGTAGGTCGCTATAACACTTTGTGAAATGTTCTAAAAGTGTTCGTTCAAAGGCAGAGCAACAGCCACTCCTTAGGATAGTGTGAGTTGTCTTGCCCATTACTTAGGAGTCCTAAATTAATCGATTTCTCTTAAGTCGTCGATTTCTCTTAAATCGGCGAGTTATGAGCTACTTTTAGCCTAAGATATGTTGTGGAATATGGGCCCTCCCAGGGTATTATGCCTTCCCTCAGAGTAGATTTTAGTCCTAAAGTGTGTCAAAAATTCTAGAATGGTGTAATTTTACTCTTACTCAGACTTAAGAATAATAGTGATTCATAAAGGTTCTAAGTGTTGACTAGGTCTCAGCTCCTAAATTATTTAAGGAGAGCAGAGAGTCTCCTAACATGATGGGAGGTAAACAAGATGGCAGCAAAGAGGAGGAGACAGACCTTGTCCATGAAGATTTGATATATGACTTTTATAATAATATGGAGGTGGTAAAAACGATACAAACTTGAATGTGAGTGAAACATTTAGTTCATTAAATAGCAGTCGCTTTTTCCAAAGCGACTTACTAATTGGAGAGTGTCAACATTAAAGCGATTATTGAGAGCAACTTACAGAGGAAGTGCCAATAACAAAGTCTCAGCGTGTTCAAATAAGTACAAGGCAAGCTGAAGGAGAGAAAGATAAAGATTTCTCAATGAAAAAGTGAAAGAATATATATATTTTTTTTTTAATTTAGTAAGTAGAGTGAAAGAGATGAGTTTCAGTTGTTGCTTGAAGATTGAAGGGATCCAGCGGTCCGGACATGGAGTGGGAATCATTCCACCAGGCAGGAATGGTGAAAGAGAATGTTCTGGAGAGTGATTTTGAGCCTCTCTGTGATGGTACCAAGAGGCGTCGCCTCACAGCCAGACTTCTGGAGGGATGTAGATTCGTAATAGTGAGTGGAAGTAGGCAGCTTCTGGAGGGGATGTAGATTCGTTAATAGTGAGGGGAAGCGGGGTCTGAGGGATGTTGATCTTAATGTGAGTGGAAGTAGACGGGGCTTCTGGAGGGATGTGATTTCGTAATGAGTTGAAAGGCGGAGCTTCTGGAAGGGGATGTAGATTTGATTCCCAGGGAATAACGGGGCTTTGGTGGGATGTAGATTCGTTAGGTGAGTTGGAGTGCGGGCTTCTGGAGGGGATGTGTTTCGTAATAGTGAGTGGAGTAGGCGGGGCTTCTGGAGGGGTTGTAGATTTGTAATGGTGATCCAGTAGGCGGAGCTTCTGAGGGGATGTAGATACGTTATAGTGAGTGGAAGTAGGCGGGCTTCTGGAGGGATGTAGATTCGTAATAGTGAGTGGAAGTAGCGTATTCTGGAGGGATGTAGATTCGTAATTAGTGAGTGGAAAGCGGGGGGCTTCTGGAGGGGATGTAGATTCGTAATAGTGTGTGGAAGTAGGTGGGGGCTGAGCCTGTGTTTGTTTCTATATGCAAGCTCAGTGTCTGAACTGGATGCGAGCTGCAACTGGTTAGCAGTGCAAGGAGACAAAGAGAGGTTTACAGGCTCTTTTGGGATCGTTGAAGACCAGTCGTGCGCGCATTTCTGAATCATTTTGTAGAGGTTTGATTGTGTTGATGGAAATCCAGCTAGAAGAGAATTGCAGTAGTACAGTCTAGAAATGACAAGGGCCTGGACAAGTAAAGTTGTCAGCATGCTTGTCAGAAAGGGCCCGATCTTTCTGATGTTGTGTTGCAAACCTGCAAGAATCGAGCTGTCTTGCAATGTGGTATTTGAAAGCAGCTGGTCTTCGAAAATATGACACTCAAGATTTTGATTGATCTTGTGGGGTATTTGTAGAAGAACCTAGCTGGATTGTGAAATCATGCACAAGTAGAGTGGAGTTGCGGAAAGACAAGAAGCTCGTCTTTGCTAGGTTGAGCTGTAGATGTGTTCTTTTCACCATGCCGAGATGTCCGCCAGGCAGCCTGAGATCCGTGCAGATACTTGTTGGATCATCTGGTAAGAGAGCAGAAGAGCTGGTGTCCTCCTAACCATAGCAAGTTGGAATATCCATGTGAGTGGGAACATGTAGTGATGGAGAAAGGAGAGGTTCCAAGAACCATCCTGGGGAACCCAGTGAAAGTTTATGTGTTTTGGATACCTCTCCTCCCAGCCACCTTGAGTCCCGACAGTGAGATAAGATTCAAACACGAGGTGTCAGTAAAGATATGATATTGGACTTTTATAATAATATGGAGGTGGTACAACGATTCAATCCACTTGATGAGAGGTGGACAGGAGATCTGTTCAAAAAGTGAAAAAGTCTTTTTTTTTGGTAACTGACAAAGTAAGAAATGTAAGAACCTCTTCCACTCAACAAATCAATGCTCAAACTACAAAATGTGAAAAATGCAGCAATGCACCGGTGATGTCTTACATATTGTGGCACTAACCCCACCAAACACAACAGTGATCAAAAGTGATGTGTGGATGTTTTTAATGTTTTATTTTATGATCCCACATTTCACTTAAACCATTAAAATACAAAGGGAAAAAACAGTGACCAGTGTTGCCAACTGCTTTCAATTGAAAGTAGCTAAAACTGGTCACTTAATGGTGCTAGATGACTTCATAAAGGTGAGTTCCCTGCTCTATATTTATTTAAATCAGTGAACTTTATGACATCATGAGAGAGTCTCGGAATGTAGATAAGGTTTGTCCAAGAAATTGATTTTGTTGCTAGGCTTTTGAAAACAAGTCTCTAAAGGGGTGAGGAAGTCACTAAATGCAACATTGGCACATTGACTACAACAAAAGTTATTTACATTTCATTGGTCCTCTTGTTTTTGCATTTGTTCATAATGTCTTTGTATGACAGCATGGCCAACAAATTATGACTGCACAATTTGGCATGTTTCATTGCATAATTATCACAAATAAAGCAACTGACTCTAAGCAACTATGCAATAGGTTTACAAAATCTTGAAAAAAAAAAAAATTTTTAATTAAGGGTGAAGATGTCAAATTTCCTAGGCCGGACATCACTTTTGGCCTCTATTATATGGCAGTTAATTGACTTCCCAACTGACTGGCAAACCCTATTGCAAAAACAAGCCCTTTTTTATGAGGATTGTGGGCTTTCTTGGAGTTATTGGAGCTGTTGATGGAACTCGTGTTCACATCATTGCTCCAACTGTAAATGAGGAGACATACCAATAGAAAGCAAAGCATCAGTAATAATTTTGCAAAATGCAAAGCATTTAAACAAATACATTTAAATATTAAAATATTTCAATGTCTTAATTACATGCTTTTATTGTAGCTACATTAAATGGTTGGTGTTGTGCTGCTGTGACTTTACATGAGCAGGCTCACTATTGACTGATTCAGAGGTCGAGATCAGCCATTTTGTGTTGACATGATTGTAGTCCTTAGTTCACAACTCTTAAGTGTGTCCCCTCAGTCAGCACTTAAGAATCAGTCTTAGACTGTACTGAAAGTTGCTTTTAGCTTCTTTATAAAAGTCTACTACTCTTAGAAAAGTCCTACTTTTTACTAAGGATTTTTTTTCACTTAAGTCAAAGCTTATGAGTATTCTTAAGAGCCTTTCTGAGAAGTTTCATACATATGGGCCCTGGGCCCGTATTTATCAAGCCTCTAAGAATTACTCTCAAGAACACTGCTAAGAATTGACTTAAGTGAAAAAATAATTATTGGCTCAAAGCTGCGCTTAAAAGTTAGTTATTAATCATCTCAGTCGTATAATTTAAGCAAAGTGTAGGACTAAATCTTAAGAGTCAGTCTTATAGATGATTCACGACACGTGCCACAAACAGGATTTTGGATGACGACATACGCATGGACCAATCACTGAATAGATTTCCTTAATTAAGAATGTTCTCAGATAAATTCAAATTTAAATGGTTAAATTCCTAATAGAGTTTACATTCAACACACATTTAACAAATAATTTTCAAGATAATACATTATGGCAAGGAAATTGAAGCGTCATCACAACTCAATTTAGGGTGCCGATAGACAATAATATAGTGTAACGATGATAGTCAAAGATAACGCCTGTTGCTGATGTCTTTGACAACAGCGAGAAGATTATTATTATCCGTCAAAAAAAGACTAGGTGACTATATTTAGTGATGCAGCGCAGAGAGCCGCTTCAGAAACTTGCCACGGCGCGGCGGATCAGCTCCGGTGGCCGTGGATCTGTAACGCGTCGCAGACGCATGCAGTGTAAATAAGGGATTAAGAGATTTATTCATCATACAGTCTAGATTGCATAATATTCGCGCCAGACTGAAGTCAGTTATGATGTTCTTTGGTAATGTAAATGTTCGTTGCTCGTTTTGAATAACTGAGGAAATGTAACCGTTTGATTAAGTGCTCGTCGCCAAACATTTCAAGAACATTCTTCCTCTGAATTCCTATTTCAAGATTGTGAAATACTTTAAAAACAACGTTCCTCAATGTCAAATTGCAAAGGCTTTGCAATATCTCATCTATAGTGCATAACATCAAAAGAGTCAGAGAAACTGGAGAAATCTCTGTGCGTAAGGGACAAGGCAGAAGACCTAAGTTGGATGCCCGTGGTCTTCGGGCCCTCAGACGACACTGCATCACTCATCGGCATGATTCTGTCATTGATATTACTAAATGGGCCCAGGAATACTTCCAGAAACCACTCTCGGTAAACACAATCTGCTGTGCCATCTGCAGATGCCAACTAAAGCTATATCATACAAAAAGGAAGCCATATGTGAACATGGTCCAGAATCTGCTGTATTGTATATTCATATTTTATGTCATCCTGACATGAAGACTAAAATATTTTCAGTTTTTTGTTATGGTTTTTCTTAGGTTTCTGATCGTGTAATTTATTGGGATTTTGTCTGTTCTACTGACGTGGAAACTGAAGAAACTGAGTGGTTGCTAAGGTGATCAAGGTTATTTCTAGAGTTTAAGATAAGATCTATGTGATTGATTTTTGAAGTGGTTGCCAAGGTGTTCAGAATGGTTGCTAGGTTGTTGCTTAGTTGGTAATAATGGTTTCTAAGTTTAAGATGGTAGCTAGGATTTTGCTACAGCTTTCTGAGTGGTTTCATTAAGGTGGTATCAAGAGTTTCAACTGGTAGTTAGAATGTTGCTATGGAAGTACTTAGTGGTTGCTAAATTGTTGCTTCAAGTGTTCAAGTTGTTTCTAGGATTTCAGATGTTACCTAGGTTGTTGTTACAACATTTTTACTGGTTACTAGGCTGTTGCTTAAGTGTTGAAATCGGTCTCTAGGGTTTCAGATGGTAGCTACAGAGAGGTCTAAGGATTAAGCGGCGATGGAGCTTAACCTTTATTAATTAATTTTAATTGTCCTAGTTTACAAAAAGAAATAAAGTGCACGAATCTTAGGGACAGTGACAATGACAAACAGCATATTAACATCACAAATTTAAAATATACATAAAACATGATGTCACAAAGAGAAAGGCTAATAAATCACAAAACATAATTCGGACTTTGCTGAGATTGGTCTGCCAACTAACTTTCGTAAACTAAGACAATATAATGATTTAAATAATCACACATTGAATGTTTTTACCAGTCTGATTGAGATAAACATAATACATTAAAATATCTTATATAAATCTGCATATAGAATGCTATGAAAAATCTATTTATACACTCCCAAACAAATCCAATCTGTTCTGTAAGGTTTCATATTCTAATCAGCACATTCTATTCCACTGAGTTACACGCGTACCAGTGCAAAAGCTTGAAAAATGCCCTGTCTTTTTCAGGTACCATCAGGCACGCCTTCATGGCAACCGTTGGCAAGGTCGTCATCGACTGGCGTCTGGCATTCTGGCATCTCCCCGATCACAGCTTTGCGTATCACTTTTAGCCAGCGCAGTTTCACTTCCTCCGTGTCGGCAGTGAAGCAGTGGACAGATTTGGACTGGCACAGACGGAAGCTGGTTGGAGGATGATCCACAGATCTTTGGACGTCCTCAACCTGGTAACCCAGGAGCGGGATTGTACACTGGGCTTTGACATCCTGAGAACAAAATCCAAGAGAAACCGGAATAATTTAAGGCCAAAAATTACCCCATGATTTACTCACCCTCAAGGCATCCTAAATGTATATTACTTTCTTCTTTCAGACAAATACAATCAGAGTTATATTAAAAATGTCCTGGCTCTTCCAAGCTTTATAATGGCAGTGAATGTGTGTCGAGATATTGAAGCTCAAAAAAGTGCATCCATCATTCATAAAAAGTGCTCCACACGGCTCTGTGGGTTAATAAAGTATTGGTGTAAAAAAATAAAAAAATGCCACTAACTATCGTATGCATGTTCACAAGAGAGTGGTGTTCCTGCAGATGATGTAGGACATAGACTTAGCGTAATCTCCGGTGCGAATATGCTAGTCTCAGTCTCATGAAGAACCAAGTTTTGTTTACAGCAAAGGAAAACCAGTCCCCTCTTGTCTTATTTTGAAATCCTCTGACATTTGTCTCTACAAATCCTCATTCTGTACTTATAATTCATGACCAGTGTTTTGTTTTGCTCTCTACTCTTCCGCATTTGTCACTTCTCACCGGAGCTTACACTACAGCTACATCCTACAGCATCCGCTTGCACGCCACTCACTCGTGAACGTGTACGACAGTTAGCAGAAGCTATGGATTATGGTTTCTAAAGTCTTAAATATTTAGAATTTTTTTACACAAACGCATCGATTCGCTTTAGAAGGCCTTTATTAACCCCCGGAGCCGTGCGGAGTAATTTTTATGAATGGATGGATGTACTTGTTTTTTTTTGGGCTTCAAAATCTCAACACCCATTCACTGCCATTATACAGCTCGGAAGATCCAGGACATTTTTAATATAACTCCAATTGAAAAGAAGTCTGAAAGAAAAAAGTCATATACACCTAGGATGCCTTGAGGCTGAGTAAATCATGGGGTAATTTAAATTTTTGGGTGAACTACCCCTTTAATATTTAAAAGTAGACAAGATAAGTCATTAAAGCTAGGGTGTTGCTAAGGTGTTCTAAATGATTGCTAATGTTTCAGATGGTCACAAGGATGTTGTTAAGTGATTTCTAATTTGTTCTGAGTGGTTGCTAAGTGGTTACGAAGGTGATCTGAGTGTTTGCTAGGGCATTGCTTTGTCAAGCTAACATAATGTGAAGCAAGCTACACAGTGTTTTTTAGAAGTATTTATTACGTTGTAGTCATTTTCATTTGGTCTATATCGCATCATTGAAGGCTGATGCATGTGAGCTCGACTACACTGCATCTCTCACCTGTGGAGCGCCATACAGATAAAGAACAAGCGCGTCGTGCTGCGGAATCACACACCAGACCCTCTGGCACGGTTTAGTTCGGTCTGTACTGTACTGCAGGAAGCCACAAAGGAAACTGTTTCCTGAGACCTGAGCTGCTTCAATCTGGTAAAGGTCAAGAGGAGACAACGAAGAATCAAGCAGAGGTGTAAAGTATTTGAGTAAATGTAATTAATTACTGTACTTGAGTATCTTCTTTGATACTCTGTAGTTTTACTGAGTATCAAAGATATTAGCAAGTTTTACTCTCTTCTTCACTACATGTTTGAATAAGCAATGTACGCTTTACTCCACTACTTTAGCAATGAGTGTTGCAGTTACACATTATATTTTGCATGGCACCTATCTTTTTCTGCAGCTGTTTTTCTTTCTGCTACAAAAGAAGTGATATCACCAACTGCAGGGCACTGAACGTACTATATCTTGTGCGTTTTGCCCTTACTCACCCAAACTCGTCAACAAGGCTACTTTATTTGAATGTGAGTTCCTTTGCAGGTGTTTTATGAATGAGATGAGGACATGACTGCAGCTGGCAATGAGAAGGCTTTGACTTGTTAATTGTACTTAATATTATTTTATTTATCCATTATACTGGAAAAGAGACCTTTTTAAAGGATATAGGTATTTTTTTTTGTTTTAGAATATAAACATGATTGCTCTCTTCATAAATCAACACTTCCTTGTTTTTGTTGCATGTGGTCTGTGCCTTCTCTTGGATTTGTATGTCACTTCCTGTCTCCCATGGTGTTTGTAGACAGTTTGGTCATTGGTTCCCCTTGATTAGTCTCCCCAGGGGCCTGTTTCATAAAACAAGTTTACCAAATAAGCCAGGTTTATTTCAGTTAGTATGACTTATTGTCAGTTTATTTGGTTCAAAATAAGTCAGACTAAAGGTAATTGCACACGGACTCTGAAATCTTCGTATGAGTTTTTTTCTCGTATCTGTTATCCTAAAAATTTGTCATGGACGGAAACCTTGCACACCGAGTTGGATGCGTATTAATTAATCCCTTGCGAAAAAAAATAGCAAAACACTACTAAATGGAGTATTCAAGCAGTGAGGATGATTTTGTTGTCCTCTCGCTTCTTAAAAGAGAAAAAGAAAGGAAATATTGGATATTGGGTCCATCCAATCCTGAGATCCCCCAGCGGGATTATCACGGGCGATTCAAAGTTTACTTCAGGATATCAGAAGCTCAGTTTGATGCTTTGCTAGTGATAACGAAGACCACCAATGTCTGTGAACTCTGTGTGCAAGGATCTTTACAGTGCTTTGTGCTGCGAGATGAAGTGGATGAACTTGACAACTGCCATTCTGGATTTTGGCATTCACTTGTACGGTGGCTCTGAATTGTCAAAACACCTCTCAAAATGCTTGCCACGGATGTGAAAAATGCAGAAAATCTTTATGACGGACGAAAGTTTTGGAGGCAATGTGTAAACGTGATTGAAATAACGTGAGGTTGTATTTATTTTTCAACGTGCGAAAATTTTGGACTCTGTGTGCAATGACCTAAACTGAAATAAGCCTGGCTTGTTTGGTAAACTTGTTTTATGAAACAGCCCCCAGGTGTGTCTTGTTGATTTGATAAGCTTGTGTATATACAGCCCTAGTGTTTCTTTAGTTACTTGTGAGCTGTTGAATGTAATGGTTGTCTGTTTGCCCGTCATTCTGTCCTATGCTCCCTTAGATTTTTGGCTTATTGTTTGTTCTAGTTTTTCATTAAATACCTGACACATAGATCCTTGCCTCTGCCTGTTTTCCCCAGCTTCTCCACAACATTACAGTTTTTGACTGGCTTGTCTCTTTGAGCCTATATTTAGTATAAGTAAAATACTTAAGAACTGTTAAAAGCAGACTTTTACTCCAGTTGTTTTGGAATTGGTGGCTTGTAACTTGTAGTGGAGTAATTTCACTGTAAGGTATCTGTACTCTTACTCGAGTATGGTTTTCAGGTACTCATTACACCTCTGGAATCAAGATTATTTCAAAAATGGTTCATGCAAACAGAAAAAAAATAAAAAATCATCAATAAGACGTACCTCTAGAATTCCTCTTTTCTTCCCGCTGACTGGTTCCTCGGCATCTGCTCTTCCGGTCAGAATGAAGTAACAGTCTTTACACACCTTGTTTAATTTGTTGCCGTCGTACCTCAGCGATGCCTTGTGGTCCGAACATTTATAACACACAACCTAAGACACGTTTCAAAACATTACCTCATCTTTGGAGCACAATAAAACGGTCTGGGTTTTGAACAGGAAGTGCTCGTTTAGATTTCCAGATAAACGTGTACATGCAAACTCACGTATCCACATGCCCTGCAGTGGTGTCTCCTGCGGGTCAGAGGGTTGAAGGGCTCCTTGCACTTCATGCACATGGTCACTTCATTGTCCCGAATCCAGCGCGGAGCTCTCTTCCCCAACTCCTCTTTCTGAAAAACACGAGCGCAGATGAGGGAATTTCCCCCTCGACACCCTCCACAGTCGTCTTTATGCATGACCAGTCAGCTCTTTCTACGTACAGAAACCTCATCCGCCACTTCTTTAGAGGCTGATTTGAATGTTTCGTTCTTCTGTTGAAAGATTTTAATGGTCTTCTGGAACGCCTAGAAAGCAAACAGCATACATTGAATCTTTTCCTATGGAAGCTCATTTCTGCCATGGAATAAAAAAAGAAAATCAAATAGTAATTGCAACTTTTTAAATCTTACAATTCTGACTGTTTTCCTTGCAACTCTTGATTGCAGGATATAAACTCGCAATTGTGAGAAAGACATTTAGAGATTTAATTTTGAGTTTATGTCTCACAATTCTGTTTTTATTTAGTTTATAAAGTATATATATATATATATATATATATATATCTTTATTTAGCTATAGCTTTATTTAGTTATATCTTTATTCAGTTTATAGTCTATTTATATCTTTATATAGTTTATATTTTCCTTGCAATTCTAATAATAAAAGTCTGAACAGACATATATGCTCAGAATTAAATATATAAAAAATTCTCACACTTGTGAGTTTATATATTGCAATTAAGAGCTGTGAAATAAAAGGTCACAGCCATTTAATAAAAAATAAAGGTAATTTCAAAGTTTTATCTCACAATTTGGACATTTCCCCCCCCAAACAGTTCTGATAAAAGCTCAAAATACAAGATAAAAAAAATATGAGATATAAATGTGCAATCCTGACCGGAAAAAAGTCAGAATTGTGAGATAGAAATTCACAAGTTTCTGCCCCATAATAATAAAATAAAGGTAATTGCTAATTTTAATCTCACAATTCAGACTTCTTTTTCTCAGAATTGCAAGAAAAGGAGACTGAATTGTAAGATAAAAGGCCCCAATTACCTTTTTTATGTTTTATTCTGTGGCGGAAACCAGTCTTTTCTGATTCTTACATTCATATAATTCAGATTTAAAGCAGCTTTGAGCAACTGAACAGCACTGATACCTTGATCCAGTCCTCTTTGTCTTGCTCTGAGCTGGGAACAACAGAAAGATACGGTTATTATGAGCTAAAACAGACATGTTGTTCTCTATATCTACATGGATGTGCCCTCACCTGGCCTGCAGCTCCAGCGTCCGCTCCTTACCCGACACCTGGAAAGTGTGAGGATAGTCTTCATTGGAGGTCTCCAGCACCTTCATGCCCTTAACGCCGACCCGCGTGCGCACAGTGAACCGCTGGCCCACCAGACTGAACTTGGGCACGCAGTACAGCAACATGTTGTTAAACTGTGAAAAGAAAAGGATGGCGTGGTTTAAACTCCCAAATGACGGCACACACAGCAAAAAAAAAAATTGGCTTTTTTTTCAGCTGAATATTCTTAAATCAAGATACATTCACTTGAAGCAAAATTACAAATCTTGTTTTCTGAAGAAAAAAAAACATCTAAATTAAGTGACTTTATGCTTTGTTTTGCTGCTATAAATGTATTTTGATTTAAGAATGATTAGATGGAAAACAAGCCAAAAATACGGAGTAAGAAGCATCTAACCAGGAAAAGGTAAATCTCCGTGGACGAGGAGTTTCTGGCGGCCAGCTTTAGGATTTGTCCTTCTTTAATGAGCTCATTGGACGGGTTAACGATGTCCTCCTCACCTCCCAGCATCTCATAGATCTCCATGAGCTTCTTCAGGTTCTCCTGGAAAACATGCGGAGAGATTTTGCATATAAACCAATGAAGACTTTATAGAGAGTAAATTGCTAATGACTCGTAGGGTCAGATTTTTGGTTGGTATTTCAATGCAATGCATTTTCAGGGTGAATAACAAGTTGAATTACTATACAAAAGCAATTTAAAAGCCTATATGGATAACACTTTCAAATTAATTCAGGACTGACTCTTAAAAATGTGTGTAAAAATAGTTTAAATGGAGAAAGTGCAATCGAATCACATTTACAACCACAATCGCACATGAAAATCCTCAACGGAGTCAGGAAACAGAACATCATGGTCTGACTAATCTAGGAGGTTAAGTGAAAGTGTCTCTCACCATCTTTGCGGATGGCCATGTTGGAGTGTGTGGCAGCCATTGAGATGATGTTCAGAGACTCTGGAAACGAGAAGGAGAAGTGATATCTCAGACTCATCCAGTTATGGAACTGAAAGCAGTTGGGAAACTAAACAACACTTTCATTTAATCTCAAACGATCACGTTCAGTTGCTCACAGAACCGTGCAAAGTTTACTGTGCTTAAAACATAAAACACGTCCTTGTGAACATATTAGTTGGTTGAATTGTGGGAAAAGCAAAACAAGCGCGTGCATCTCTCACTCTCGGCCTGGCTGCGGTCGGGGTCGTCCTCCGGGAGTTTCTTCAGATAGTCTTTGAGCAGCATCTCGTAGCGAGGAACCCGCTGCACCGGCTCCAGCATGTGATGCTGCAGAGTCAGATTCCCACACACCTCCTGACTCTACACAAAACACACCAATCTCAACATATTAAACACTAATCCGTCTTTTAATCAAAACACTTTTTGAAGATCATGCCTTTTTGGGGGCTTAAGCTTAAAAAAATAAATTTGAAATATTATGATGATATATTATGGTAAATGTATATCTATATTTTTTCTCTCTGTCTCTATATATCTTGTGAAAGCTTTAATTCATAATATGTCCCAACTTTTTTGAATGTGTTGTGTTTATTTTATTATGCATATATAAATATAACACACACATTCATGAGATACGCTTTTTATATTAATATTATATATAAATATAACATTTTACTTAAATATATACATGCATGTGTTTGTATTTATACATGCATAATAAATATACACAGGGTGCGATTTGTAGGGGGATGGGGATTTCCCCCCCCCCTCTCATCCTGCCTCTGCTGAATTACTTTTATCCCAGTGGAGATAAACGCTTTGAAGTCTCGATCTGAATCAAATGATCGTGAAAACGCTTCTGAACGTCTCGATCTGAATCAAATGATTCAATGATTGTGATAAACGCTTTGAAGTCTCGATCTGAATCAAATGATTTGTGATAAACGCTTTGAAGTCTCGATCTGAATCAAATAATTCAAATGATTCGTGATAAACGCTTTGAAGTCTCGATCTGAATCAAATGATTCGTGATAAACGCTTTGAAGTCTCGATCTGAATCAAATGATTCGTGATAAACGCTTTCTCCCGATCTGAATCAAATGATTCGTGCTTTGAAGTCTCGATCTGAATCATGATTCGATAAACGCTTTGAAGTCTTGATCTGAATCAAATGATTCGTGATAAACAAATGCTTTGAAGTCTCGATCTGAATCAAATGATTTCGTGATAAACGCTTTGAAGTCTCGATCTGAATCAAATGATCGTGATAAACGCTTGAAGTCTCGATCTGAATCAAATGATTGATAAACGCTTTGAAGTCTCGATCTGAATCAAATGAATTCTGATCTGATGATTCGTGCTAAACGCTTTGAAGTCTCTTTGAAGTCTCGATCTGAATCAAATGATTCGTGATAAACGCTTTGAAGTCTCGATCTGAATCAAATGATTCGTGATAAACGCTTTGAAGTCTCGATCTGAATCAAATGATTCGTGATAAACGCTTTGAAGTCTCGATCTGAATCAAATGATTTGTGATAAACGCTTTGAAGTCTCGATCTGAATCAAATGATTCGTGATAAACGCTTTGAAGTCTCGATCTGAATCAAATGATTCGTGATAAACGCTTTGAAGTCTCGATCTGAATCAAATGATTCGTGATAAACGCTTTGAAGTCTCGATCTGAATCAAATGATTCGTGATAAACACTTTGAAGTCTCGATCTGAATCAAATGATTTGTGATAAACGCTTTGAAGTCTCGATCTGAATCAAATGATTCGTGATAAACGCTTTGAAGTCTCGATCTGAATCAAATGATTTGTGATAAACGCTTTGAAGTCTCGATCTGAATCAAATGATTTGTGATAAACGCTTTGAAGTCTCGATCTGAATCAAATGATTCGTGATAAACGCTTTGAAGTCTCGATCTGAATCAAATGATTCGTGATAAACGCTTTGAAGTCTCGATCTGAATCAAGTCTCGATGAATCAAATGATTCGTGATAAACGCTTTGAAGTCTCGATCTGAATCAAATGATTCGTGATAAACGCTTTGAAGTCTCGATCTGAATCAAATGATTCGTGATAAACGCTTTGAAGTCTCGATCTGAATCAAATGATTCGTGATAAACGCTTTGAAGTCTCGATCTGAATCAAATGATTCGTGATAAACGCTTTGAAGTCTCGATCTGAATCAAATGATTCGTGATAAACGCTTTGAAGTCTCGATCTGAATCAAATGATTCGTGATAAAACGCTTTATTTAAGTCTCGATCTGAATCAAATGATTTGTGATAAACGCTTTGAAGTCTCGATCTGAATCAAATGATTTCGTGATAAACGCAGCTTTGAGCGGTGAGTGTGAAATCTGAATCAAATGATGATAGGAACTGCTTCGTGAAAGTCTCGATCTGATCAAATGATGCCCTTTCGAATGATTTGTGATAAACGCTTTGAAGTCTCGATCTGAATCAAATGATTCGTGATAAATGCTTTGAAGTTCTCTCGATCTGAATCTTAAAGAAATGATTTGTGATAAACGCTTTGAAGTCTCATCTGAATCAAATTGATTTGTGATAAATGCTTTGAAGTCTCGATCTGAATCAAATGATTCGTGATTCGTGATCCGATTGAGCGCTTCGAAACAGTGAATCATTTTGCGACGTAATGGTTTAACTGATTTGAAGTTTCAAAAAGCTTCATTGTGTTCTTTGCTCACTTTCTCTATATAATTTATTCGTTGTTTGAATAGCTGTGGAAATTAAATCATTACAATTAATAGGCCTAAATGCCTACAAAGTTTTTATTAAACTGCAATCGCGTTAAATAGTTTTTTTTCGTATTAAAAACATGTCATAAAAAATTTAAAACGCGTCCCCCTCCCCCCTCTGGTTGTTTTTTCGAGTTCAGGCAGTGATGAGTACTTTGCTGTTAAAACTTTATTTAATTGGTTATATCCAGGTAAATCACACACGCACCTGTATGTCCTGAATGATGGTGTTAAACTGCGCCGATCGCTCCGTCCACTGTTTGAGCAGGTCCATGGCGCTGTCGAAGTTCTTCACGTACTCGGCGTACATCCTGAGAAAGGGTGCGAGCTGTGCTAAGATGTCCCCGATGCGGGGTGTGGAGTCCCTGCAGGAGGACGCAGACGTGAGCGGGTGAGTGTGAGATCTGAGAAGAAGCATGAAGATGAAGCGGCGCTCACCACTGGCTCATCCGCGTCTCCAGATCCGGCAGGAGGAACTGGCTGTGAAAGGTGTAGATGGATCCAACATTGGAGAAGATGCCCTTCACCACCTCGACAGGAAACGGCCCCTTCCCAGCCTCCTCTGAGAGTTTAGCGCAGAACACCTGCAGAAACACTCTTCAAAATAAAGCTTTTCTAAATGCTATAGAAGAAGCATTTTTGGTTCTCCAAAGAGCCTTTCAGTGATCATTTATTTTTAAAATGTTATTGCATTTACATTTAATATTTTAATTAACTTATTCATTTTAAAATTAATAATTTGAATAAGTAAATATTTTTTAAAACTAACAATTTAGCAATTTTTATAATTTTAAAAGGGTTTCATAGATATTAAAGTTTCTTCATGGAGCCATTTATGATAAAAGTAACCATTTAAATAACTTTAAAATTAATCATGCAAGCAATTTAATAATTTAAAATAATGTAATATTTTTTCATTTAAATTTTTAAATCATAATCATGAAAATTAATAACTTAAAAAAAAATTTAATGATTACAAAATTAAAAGGCAAATTTTTTATTTAATGAAGAAGAAGACGACGAATAATTGTTTATTTGTCACATACACAATTATACAGAGTATAACCAGCAGTGAAATGTGTTTTCCCTGCATTTAACCCATCCAAGTGCACACACTTCAGCCTCACCTCAGTCGTGGACAATTCCTGCCGGAGCCGAGATTCGAACCCACAACCTCGGGTTACAAGTCCAACGCTCTATCCATTAGGCCAAGGCAACAAGTTTAGTTAACTTGTTAAATAATTATATAATTTTTAATACCTTTAAAAAGGTTCAATGGATGTTATTAAAGGTTCTTCATGAAACCATAGATTATATATTTTTTTATTATAATTTAAGTAATAATATTTTTTTAATAATTGTAATATAAAAAATCTAAATCATTTGATAATTTTAAAATGACTAATTCAATAATTTTGATAACTTTAAAAATGTTGCATGGATGTTAAAGTTTAAAGTTCTTCATTGAACTATAGATGGTCATTTTTAAATTAATAATTTAACCAATTAAATATTTGTTTTAATAACTGTAAAATGAATAATGTGAGTAATTAATAATTTTCAAATTAATAACTTAATGAAATCATTTTAAATAATTTGACAAAGGTTCCATCGATGCCAATATTTGTAAGAGTTTAAGCAGAGAAGAGCTGAAAGTGAAGAGCGTGGACTGACCTGGTCGAGCAGATGCAGCCGGGTCACGTACGCTCTCTCCGTCTGCAGGAGCTCACTGGCTATCTTATAGAGCTTGAGCTCTTTGATCTGCTCCTGTTGAAAACAGCCTGTGATTAAATCTGAAAGCATGACACGTCTCTTAGGTAATGTCTGCTGCTGGAAAGCCACTAACATTCAGAGTAAACTACACTGAGTGGAAAAAACAGGGTCATGTGGTCGAGTAGATGGGCCACTTCTGATCAAAATATCTGATACCAGGCACATAAAGACTGCTTTAGACATTATGATCTGCAATATAATGAACATTTGTGCTAGTATTTAATAAGATTTTCACATTTCTCAAAGAAAATGACTTGATGCCATGCTGTCAGGATGCTGATTTGTGGGTCCCAAGATACTGTTTTTAGTCAAAAGAGTCCACATCCCAAATCTGTTTTGGTCTCTTGATACGGCTTGCATCCCTTTTTTAAGGGACTGCACGGTTCACATTACATTTACGTCCATTAATTTAACAGACGCTTTTATCTAAAGCCTTACGGAGAATTGTTTGGAATAATTTTACATTTTTAATGATTATAATAATTTATGTTATTTTTAAATGAATAATTTCAATCATTTTAAAAGTAATAAATTAAATAATGTATACATTTGTTATATTAATACAATGAAAATTATGTTATGTGAATAATAATAATACAATCAATTTTCACCAATTTTATTGCCTGATAGTAATCATTTAAATAAGGAATTAATAAAATATATATATATATTATGTGTGTGTGTGTGTGTATGTATATATATATACACACACACACACACACACAAATATACACATATAAATATACACACACATATATACACACACACACAATAATTAGGACAAATACAATTTATATTATTTAAAAACAATAATAAATATACATTTTCACCCATTTTATCATCTCAGATAACACGTTTAATAAAATGATTTATGAATTTACATCAAATAGTTTAATCATGTTCAAGTTAAAAAATATAATTTAACAACTATAATAATTTTTAAAGTAACTATTTAAACAATGTATTAACTTTTATACTAAATAACACATAATTAAGACAAATAATATTTATATTATTATTATTATGTACGCTCAAATAATGCAGATCTGATCGCTTACAGTTAATGTTTGTACCACAGGTCGTACCAATGCTTAATAATTAGGCTTCGGCCTTTAATCAAATCACTAATAGAAAGTATAAGCACTAGTAAAGTGACGCTGGTGACGTCTCACTTGTTTGTCTTCATCTTTCTCCATGTTCTGCGTCTCTTCATTTAGGACGTCCTCGTGATGCTGTAGAGCTCTTTCACTCCTGCCGTCTTCTGAGGGAGCGGCGTCCGTCTCTTGCTCTGCAAACTCAGCGTGACCTTTGACCTCTTCGGCCCACCAGCCGGACCAGACGTGCCAGCCGGAGGACGACTGAGTGCAGACGGGGGCTTCGACGAGACCGTCTGATGAAGCTTTGGTGACGCTGGAAGAGAGAGTATTAGGTGACAAATAGCGTGTCTAGAGCGGCTTTTCAACAGGAAGTGAAAGTCTCAAAGGCGGAGCGAGGGTTATAGAGAGAAATGAGGGGGGGGGTTTCCCTTCACTGTCCTATTTATGAAGTGTGAACGCATGAACGCATGATACTAGTTTCTCATCATCTTAAACACCAATACGTTTAGTGTAGGATCGACAGAAACAGGTTTCACTCAGAAATTGATAGTAAGTAAACAAATAATTACGACAAGTAACATTGTTTCTTTTTGTTTTTTTGTTCTTTATGCATTTTATGTTCCATGTACATTATTTCTGGGTTTTTGACATGTGACCTTGGACCACAAAGCCAGTCATAAGCGTCAATGTTTTTAAATCGAGCTTGAATACACAAGCTGATGTATGGTTATGATTAGGCCTGGCAGCCATGACAATATTTGGCCTCAAATACAACGAGGTTATTAGAAAATCTGGAATCTGAGCGGCGTGGTCTCCACCCCCGGTGCAGGGCGAGAACGCTTGCGTCCTGCTTCCAAGGTCGTCAAAACATCTAAATATTGGTGGCCCCCTTTGAGAAAAAACCTTTAAAGTTGTCCAAATGACTCAGTTCTTGACAGCAATGCCCCCATATGGCCCGTGCCCCTGAGACGATCTCCTCTCTCAGGCGAACGGAAAAATGGCACCCTCGACCCGAAGTTTGGATATATTGGCCGCTACGGTAGGCCTCCCAAGCGAGTGTTTACAAAATATCTTCATGGAATTTGATCCTTACATAACGCCTCTACGCTCCTAAGTGGTCTGTAATTCCACTTTGTCATAAAACCGTGGTGAAAACCCCTCTACCCCTCTGAGTTAGCGGTGGTTCTGTCCTTTCTGCAAATGCTAGATAACGTTTCACTTGACCAATGTATTTTTGGCTATTGCTACAGCGGCTTTCATGCCCCTATACCTGTGCTGCAGTCGGTAGGCAGAGACAACAGTTGTCCGTTTTGTGAAGGGAGCAGGAGGTTGAATCCATCTCGGCCCCTTACTGTCACACATGGGATGTCCACTGTACTGAGGGCCTTAAGGCCCTCCCTTTGAGCCGCTACAGTACGAACCTCCGGTCACATTTCGCTAAATATTTGTTAGCATAGCGTTTAGCGATGGAGACCTGAGGCGCTCTTTAGCCCTGCCTGCCTAATTCGGGCCTAAAGTCCAAGTTTTTGTTTGAAACCAAGGCTGGGTTGTAACTAAGGTTTAGCTTTAACCCCGTTAAGCCTTTGGTCATCACCGCCTCCGCGCTTCCCTCCGTCTGAGGAGGCCGGGAGTTATCTTGTTATGCACTGTCAGAGCTCTGAGAATATACTTTGAGCGTTCCGCCCCTTTGTGCACGGAACAGCTCTTTGTTAACTAAAAATAACCGCGCCATAAGGGCATCCGGTCAAAGCAGAGTTTAAGTATTTTAAAAGTGAAAATTGTAATGCTATTTTTTTTTGGGCCTGCAATGCATTCCAATAATCTTTGTTTTATTTACAGCTTAAAAGGTAAAACAAATCGCCTTACATGGGCGTTTAAAAAGCTGTGTATATTACAGATTGATTTATGCGGCGCGGCTGCTGGGCCACTCCCGTCCCACATTTTATTTATAACCTGGAAACCGGCCTTACATAGGCCAGAATGCTTAGATGAGCTTGTATTACATTTACTTGAATGAAAATAAAAATAAAAAAGCAATCCAGGATGCACCTCTTGAAGATGGTTTAGGGTCATTACATTACAACTCGTTCAAAAATGGTAAAGTTGTTCCAGGCCGAGCATGACCTCTTGACGATTTTTAGCTCGCTTTAGCCTGAATATTTTGATTGAAAATCCCCATGCATTAAAAAAATATTTTATGGATTTATTTCAATTTACCCTAGCACGGCGTGATATTCAGTTCCCATTGCGTTTTACAAGACGCATACGAGTGGAGTAATTTTTTTTTCGACAGGGAATACTCGGTTACTTTACCTCGGTTCCCTGAGATACGGAACGAGTATGCGTAATTTGCCGTGCCAGGTAAGCTGCAGACTCAGTCGTCGCTTCAGTCAAAAAGCCCAGAGGATCCTGGCGAAACGACCGCTTATATACCAATGCCCCGCCCCATTTTGGCGGGATCTGGCGGGTATCTGCCATAGGTTCGTGCAGCTCCGCTGCCGACCCATTGTTCGTTTTTTTACCACTGAGAACAATAATACGTCCAATATAAAATCCAAAATAAAAATATGCAGCTCAGTATAACTTTGACACACACATTAAAAGCAAAGATCTAAATCAACAGATGAACACAAGTTGAAAGCGAAGGAAAACAAGAGTTTTAAGGAGAGCTTTGAAAACTGATAAAGAGGGGGCCATTCTTAGTTGTACAGGAAAACTCTTCCACAATCGAGGGCCCACCACCGAAAAGACTCGCCCCCCTGCGTTTCAGCCTCGAGCAGGGGATGGTCAGCAAGATCTTAAACTTCTAGAGGGGTTATAAGGACACAGTAAATCGGAGTTAGGAGACAGATTATGATAGAAGAATTTTAAACTCAATCCTGAAGTGGACTGGGAGCCAATGGAGGGCTCGCAAGATGGGGTAACGTGGTCAAATTTGCGACCATTTTTGAGAAATTTAGCAGCAGCATTTTGAACCAATTGATGACGGGCTACCTGAGATTTAGAGATACCGTACAATAGAGAATTGCAGTAATCCAAACGAAGCTATAAAAGCATGGATAACTGTCTCACAAGATTTTTCAGGCAAAAACAAAATTATTTTGGAGAGGGAACGAAGTACTCGAATCTATTTGGTTGTTTTTCAATGCTAACTCATAGAAGTACATCGTTTCTGATGCACACACAAATAAACCCCTACACACCTCTTGCCAATGTTTCTGTGGTATTTTGAGATCACTGTGGTCCTTCCTCGGGTTATGTTTGTCATCGTCTCCTCCTCGTCCATGATGTTTCCAGAAACCTTCATGGGACACTGGGACTTTGTTTTCGGGAGCACTATAGTGGAAAATAAAGACATGAAAGACGCTTCCAAACAGGTGTTTTGTGATCATCTTCATGATTTAATGATTTCTTCCCAAACAAACAGCAGAGGTCAGTGTAATTAAACCCACACGTGATATTTCTCATTTCAAAATGAACGATTCAACCATTTTAAAAGTAATCTTTAAATAAAAGCATTTTTCAAGTCTTAAAAGTACAAATCTTCCATGTTGTGTCTCAATAAAAAAATGATCTAATAAAGCCATATTGAATATATTTCCACAAGAATAAATGTGGGGAAACTTCTGTAAAGCATTTCACTTATAACTACATGAATACTATTTGATTAGATGTTTTACAGGAGGTTGAGTTTGTGGGTAAAGCCCACAGAGCCGCGCTCATGTTAAACAACCTACATTATCTCAAACATCACTTCCTGTGCTCTTACACCTGCTTTACAGTCGAACCGCACTGAAAAGCTCTGCATTCCACTTATTAAAAGGAGTCTTATCTATTGCACTGAGAACACGTGAGGTGTTGGGAGTGGTTTGTAACCGGTCTGATGCTGATGTACCTGGCGGAGGAGGCATTGAGACGGTGTAGACCGCTGACCTTCTCAACACTGAGCTCCTGTTATTCAGCAAACTCTCGTCCGTACCGTCACACTGGCCGGCGCATCCAACATCTCCTGCACACACACACACAGAAGTTCACACAACACACACAACAGAAAAAACTAATTCACCCTACATCACATCCCACTCACACAACATGCCATGCCACTGTACTTTAACACAGTTCTACGGACTACACGCACACACTGCACTAACACATCTGCTATCTGGACACCATACAAAGCACATCCTCGACACACTGCATATGCATAATCTGTTGCACAACTATCTGCTGCTCAACCAATCTGTTGTAAATGTATAATCTGTTGCACCTTCACTTATACATATGTATAGATTACATAATGGAGATGTGTACATACGGTGTAAAATGTGTAGTTGATAACGAAGTAGTCTTTATAGTACACTGTGTACTGAGTATATGTATGTGTATTTTGCACACTGTCTTCTGTACAGTCTGTAAATATGTACATCCATATGTAAATTGTTTTTTTTTTGCACTGTCTGGAGCACGCTCGCAAGAATTTCACTCACCAAGGCACTTGTGCTGTGGTGATGTGACAATAAAAGTGATTTGATTTGATTTGACTTCACTTCTGCAAAGCACGCAAACCCATTAACTTGACCTGAAGGGATTTGGGATGTTTTTGAGCACATTTTAAGCCAGCGCCGACGGTTAGGTTTCATTTTATGCAGTAAAATGTGTGGATTATGTTTTGTTTGAAAAAGTCAAAATCACCATATACTCCTTTGAATGAGAGTTTAAACTGAAAGCGTCATCTGAAGGATGTATTCAGGGAAAATCGCTGCTTCCTCTATTGTGCACTTAAACACCCTTCCTCTTGAACACCGTTGATTTAGAAAAACACACTGCTGCGTTTTTGTGGTGGTATGGTGGCATATATATATAACTTAAACTTCATTAAATGAGGATTTGTCTGCATTTTGGGTAGGGGCAGCAAACAAACAAACACAAGTTATATTTTAGTTACCAGTATCAACACCGCAATAAACAGCAGAATCCATATACAGTGTGACAACATGCCCTGCTAGAAGATCATATTTTGCATTACTTATTTATTTTTATATCTTCAGTTTTCACTTTCAGTTTTTCACGTTTTTCACTTCTGTGATTAGTAATTTTGTAAAATTGTATTAGATTTTAAATATTTGTTACAAAAAGTACAACACAATATTTGTATTTATTTTATTTTTCTTTGTTTATTTCTGCTTTTTTTTACTATAAATAGTTTTGTAATAGTTTTAGTTAACAACACTGCAATAAACAGCAGAATCCAAGATAACATTTTTAATTACCTTTCATTTTTATATTTTAATTAGCTTTTTGACATTTTTACTAGTGTTTTTGTTGTTTTAATATTTAGTTTTAAATAATTTTATGTCAGTTTAAGTTGACGTTTTTCCATCTTATATTTATTTTTTATTTCAATTATTATAATAGTTTCACTCAACAATAACAGCAATGAATCCAGATACTGTGTGACAACATGCCCCGCTATAAGATCAGTGTGCATTAAATCAGCTGTATTGTTTTTTGGGAAAATAATCATAGAAAAGTTAAAAGACTTTAATAGCTTCCTAACTTTAAAAATACGTTTATTTGCTGTTTTATCATTGCAATTGTATTCCTTTTTTCCCTTAATAAATAAAAGATGAATTATGCTGAAATAAAGTTGGCACGTTTGATTGCGGTTGACAATCAATCCCTCAAGAAATGTGAGTTTGTGGAGGCCTGCGCTTCCTCAGTCTGCGCTCTCAGTTCCTCACACGCTCCGAGTCCATGACAAAGACTCACTCACTGTGACGCTTTCCACGACAGACGCTCAGAAGGAGAAGTGCAGACTCCACAAGCTCTCAGTGTCATGAGAACATAAAGAGAAACCCAACAAACACGTACGGTTTGCACAAAAATCACTTCACACAGATTTCTCTTTTCCAGCAAACAAATAATTTAGAGAAACACACCAAACGTCATATTTTAAAAGAATAAACAAACAAACAAAAAAAAACCCTAACCCTATTTACATATACAGAAAAAAAAACAATTCAATATTAATTATATAAATAAAAAATATATATATTTAAATATTAAATATAACCTTAACCCTGTAAATATTAAATATAACCCTATATATAAAAAAAAAAATCAAAATTTAATATTAATTGTATTAAAATAATTTAATAAGACAAAAAAAAATAAATAAAATATATATAAATATATATATATACACACACACACACACACACACATTAATATAACCCAAATATGAAAAATAAAAATGTATATAATCTATATTTTAAATAAAGATATGATAAAATTAATATGATATAAAAATTCCATAAAACTAATGTACCCCGAACCCTATATACCAAACATACAAATAAATTAGTTACTTAATTATATTTTAATTATATTATTTAAATATAAATAAAAATATATTATATACATTTCAGTTTATGAATTTGATCTGCAAAGAATATATATATATATATATATATATATATAAAGTATATATATATTTATATAATATATATATGTGTGTGTTTTGCAGGTGAAATTCATAAACTGCAAAGCGTAAACATGACATATGAAAAACAAATAAAGAAAAGCGCACACACTGACCTGATCTCCGGTCACACACTGCTCTCCTAAATCATGTATGTGACAGCGCACATGACGCCTCCGAACACTGCATGCCCTCCTCTATCTGTATTTCCCTTTTTCTGCATCAATGCATGTGTGTGACATTTACTGTGCAAGAAACTGCTGACATTGAGAGTCGAGCCTCGTCCAGTTCGTTTGATTAAGTTCACTAACTCGTTTCAACTGCAGAATAAACACTGTAACGCCCCACACACCTGCTTTTACTCAGATTACATATCATTAATGAAGATTAGAGCGGATGAGTTAGTTCCTCATATTGACATGACATTTGAGATTCTACTGTATATGAATTACCCTTTTAATTATCTTGTGAAATCACGTGTTTTATGAGATATCGTGTCAAATAATAAAGCAAGTCTGAGACGTCATGAGCTGTTGCTTTGATTGAATGCATGTATGTACAAGTGTGTATTCTGTCCTCTGCTGGCAGAACGTGAAACCAAATAAACTAACAGGTCTACAAACAAACAACAAACAAATTAACATGGCTTTATTTGTCACATACACAATTCAGAAGTGAAATCGCATTTAACCCATCCAAGAAACCATTGCGGCGCCCGGGGAAGTTGGGGGTTCGGTGCCTTGCTAAGGGTCTCACTAGAATTCAACCCACAACCTTAACAGGTCTATCTAGACACGACTGTCTATCTTGCCTTTAGCCTGGATTTTTATGACACAAGTGTACTACAACATTTAGACAAACTGTGATATTAATAGTACAATTCTCAGTAACTATTGAGAGAGGATGTCCTCCCCTCTCTGCAGGACATCTACCTCAAACGCTGCAAAAGCAGAGCTGCCAAAATCATCAAGGACTCAAACCACCCCGGTAACCGTCTCCTCCTTTTACTGCCATCTGGCAAGCGCTTCAGGAGCATGATGGCAAAAACTGAGAGACTTCTTCCCTCAGGCTCCTAAACTCAAACTCGGTCTAATAACATCAACATGACTCCATTTAATAATCAGTAAGATATTCATTATTCTCCATCATCCGTATTGCTGCTATGTGTATATATCCAGTACAACCTGTTTGCACATTCCTCTTGCACATCCCTGTTTATATTATTATTTATTAAGTCCACAGTATACTGTATTGCACATTTTAATCTTTATTTTTCTTATTTATTTTTAACCTAAATTTATTATATATATATTCTCTTGTGTTGTGTTACATATTTTGCACTGTCCATTGAGTGGTCCTGATTCACATTTCACTACTGATTATATTCTGTATAATAGAGTATGTGACGAATAAAAAAAAAAAACCTTGAAACCTAAGCAAACCAGACAGAAAGAAGTATTAAACTCGAGATTAAATCCCTCAGGAGTTGATTTTGCAGACTTTTCACTGAAGGTTTGAAGAGAATATTCCTCCAGCGATGAACTTCCACGAGCTTTACTGTCCTTTATTACTGGATCACGACATCTAAACATGATATGTATTAGTAAATTAATAAAATGTGTGTATTACATTACATCAGTGCTATTTTATAGCATTGAGATACTATTAAAGTTATTATTTATAGTATCGTTTTTATCATTTTATTTTCCATTTCAATTTTAAGTTGTTACGTTTTTGCTTATTTTAGAAATCGTGTTGTGTTTTGTCATCTTTATTCATTTTTTTATGTCTACAGTTTTTTTCAATTATAAGTTATGATAAACATTTCCTTGGCAACTAAGCGAAATAAAATAAGTTTATTTGTATTATATTATATTTAATATGTACGTCCGGTAACAAAAACGTGTTTTGTTTATAGTGTTAATTTTTTTTGTTAACTATAACATCCCTACATTACATACATAAATGTAAATTATAAACATTGTATTTTTGTATACAATAATACATAAATATAAAAAATAATACAACATGTTTTCCTCATTTATATAACACAATAACGTTAGATATGTAAAAAAAATAGCTAAACGTGGTAATAAAATTGCAGATAAACAGATTAGCTGAAGTAAAATTAAAGAAAAAAAACGGAAACTGATATTTAATCGCTATGATTTCTGAGGGGTCTTCATGGACAAAGCAAACACTCACGATGTGTCCATGCTGAAGGACATGGCAGACCACAGACCGAGTGAATCCGCAGTAAACCGAAGCATGTGATGCTGTGAAAGACGGTAAAGATGTCTCACCGTGACCGGGAACTGATCCCCGTCTGACCTTCTTCTCTCCATTCGGTGCAGATCTTCTCCTGAAGTCCTTCAGATTATACGCGCTCCTCCGCACCTTCTCAAACATCTTCTCAGGCGTCAGACGCGTGACTTTAAACCACCACCTTTAATCCTCAGTGAAGCTGTAAAGTGCTCGTGTTGTTGTGTTTGCAGCACACTTCAACCGAACTTCACCAGAGAGAGTTCAACAATCACTACACAACTCCACCCTCCAAAATAGGTATGAAAGTAGCTGCTCAAGACTGCGAGTATGCGCACTAAAGCATGAGTAAAATGGCAATATAGATTAATTAAATGACTATTTAAAATACGTACCATAATTAGCCTACTGAACACAACAAACAACTAAAAATATTTCATAGAAAATAACGTACTTGGACACAAACGTCACAATTATTTTTAGTTATAATACTTTCCAATATTCAATAAAAAATAAATACCCGATTATATAAAATTATATATATATTAAGTAATAAAAAAAAAAAAAAAAACAGTCCCGCCCACTGCTATGTCTCCCGCCTGCTCAAATAAACAGCCAATGGCTGATTGGTAAAGTCATTGCGTCACGGCAGCGGCCGTTACAAATCCAAGTTCAAGTTGCTCCAGTCTGAAGGAAAAAAAATGCTCTAGGTGGCTCTAGGATGAAAAATAAATGTTTTTAACGCTATTTGAGCATAAGAAGCAATATTTATGAGACGGTTGTCATCAGATGTCTTTAGTGATTTCAAATATGAAATTTAATGGTAAGTTTAGTGAACAGCTGAGGAGAATTTGATGCATCCCCATTCAAAATATATAGAGCGTTTCAAAGATGGCCGCCGAGTGAAATCACAAAAAGTCCCCGGAATGACATACTACTTCCAGCAAAGTGCACATCTGATGGACACTTTACTATCCCATGAGGCCACAGAGGAGGATTTATGAACGGCAGTGAAGCGACACGACTGATGCAGGTAACGTTAGGTCACCTTACAATGATAACATGATGAATGTAGTACAGAATGTTTGGATTATCTTCATACTAGCCTATATAAAACATACTCTAGAAGTACATACTCCGAGACACATTACAATGATAACATGATGAATGTAGTACAGAATGTTTGGATTATCTTCATACTAGCCTATATAAAACATACTCTAGAAGTACATACTCCGAGAGTATGCTATTTCGGATTCAGCAACTGGCTTTGAAGCAACACAACTGATGCAGGCAGGTCACATGACTAGGGCAACATGAAGAATGTAGTACATTCAAAACACATACTATATTAAACATACTTTTTTAACAGTCGCTAATTACTTATTAAAAAGAATTCAAAACACATACTGTAAATAAAAAAAGGTTATATTAAGGCAACCAACAGATTTTTGGAGTTTTCTACTTGTTATTTTTTTAACAGAACTCAAAACATCGCTAATTACTTAACATTTTTAATTTTTTTTTTTTTTAAAGAAAAGTACCAACTCGATGATGAATTAAGTAAATCGACCCACCTACACTGTAAAAAAAAAAAAAAAAAGGGTTGTTCATTCCATCCAGTTAACCAAAACTCGTCAAGACAAAAAACGGTGGCGTTTAAAGGCCAACCAGCGGTGTTGTGATATATATATATATATAATTTGAAAACGCAAAAATAAAATAAATGAGCTCAATCATCTATTAACAAACAGATTTTTTGAGCAAAACACTAAATAAATATTTTCAGTTAAATAGGAAAGTCTTAAATGAGAAAGTTAAATAACTTGTTATTTTGGCAACCAAACAATTTCACGGCCACCATATACAGCGTGGACTGTGAAAAAAGTTGGAGTAGAAAACTCGTTTAAAAAAAATAGAAAACTGCAAATAAAGGGCAGACTGCTGAAGCTGGTTGGCTTAAACGTTAAAGTTTTAATCCCTTTCTGTTTTCTCAAATGTTTTCTTTTTTTTTTTTTTTACAGTGTATGCAATTTTAGACTCAATTTCATGATAAGTAAATAAATGTTTTCGAATTACTGATTAATAGTTAGGTGAAGTACGATGATGAATTAAGAAGCGCTTTCACTATGAATCGGTTCACATTATTTTTTGATAAAACGAACCATTTTGTGCCCTCCTTGTTTGTGAAAGAGCCGATTCTAATAATAAAAAAAGTATCTTATCTATCTATAAGGCTTGTCTGTTTCTCCTTGACACAAATGAATCGGACTGCGCGCGCACCCCAACCTCCCATCAATACTCACCTGAGGTTATGTCTCTGTGAATAGCGTTTCATTCAAGCATCAGATTAATGAATGAGTTCACAATATGATTTGTTTAGGCTACATGAACATGATTTGTAATACAGCACCTTCTTGAGACTTTTTTAGAGTTTTATGAAATCAATTTATTTTTATATTTCATTAAACAGGAAAATGTTACACCATATAATATCATTTAGCAATAGATAAATGCAGTAAAGCTGTATTGCTATTTGCCAGGAAGACACTAATCAGCTACTTATTCATCATCATTTTTTTTGTATTTTGTCTTTTATTATTATTATTTAGTTTGTTAAATACATGAGATTGAGAGAGTACTGAGCCATACATAATGGTCAAAAATGCATATACATTTTTTTAAATGAAAAACAATACACCATGTGATTAATACTTTAGATGGCTTCATACTCATAGTTGATAAAGTTGGAAGTTTGAGTGTCCGAATGTGCATGATGGGATTGTCCAGACCTTTGGACAATCGGTCAGGAGATCCACTGTGAGTGAAACAGCAGCTTAAGACATTTCAGTGATCCATCTGCAGCATTAGTCTTGGTTAACAGTCATACTGAAAACTGACAGTGCTGGAATGCTCTGGTTTTGTTGTGTGTGTGTGTGTGCGTGGTCGTGCGTGTGTGTGCCGTGTGTGCTGTGTGTCTGTGTCTGCTGTGTGTGCTCTGGTTTTGTGTGTGTGTCTGTGTGTGTCTGTGTGTGTGTATGTGTGTGTGTGTGTGTCTGTGTCTGCGTGTGTGTGTGTGTGTGTGGTCTGCGCGTGTGTGTGTGTGTGTGTGTGTGTGTGTGTGTGTGTCTGTGTGTGTGTGTGTCTGCGTGTGTGTGTGTGTGTGTGTGTTTGGAGTGTCTGCGTGTGTGTGTGTGCTGTGTCTGTGTCTGCGTGTGTGTTTGTGTCGTGTGGTGTGTGTGTGCGTGTGTCTGCGTGTGTGTTCTGCGTGTGTGTGTTCTGCGTGTGTTGTGTGTGTGTGTGTGTGTGTGTTGTGGTGTGTGTGTGTGTGTTGTTGTGTGTGTGTCGTGTGTGTTGTGTGTTGTGTCGTGTGTGTGTGGGTGTGTGTGTGCGTGTGTGTGTGTCTGTCTGTCGTGGGTGTGTGTCGTGTGTGTGTGTCTGTCTGTGTCGTGTGTGTGTGTCGTGTGGTGTGTGTGTGTGTGTGTGTGTTGTGTGTGTGTGTGTGTGTGTGTGTGTTGTGTGGTGTGTGTGTGTGTGTTTGTGTGTGTGTGTGTGTGTGTGTGTTGTGTGTGTGTGTGTGGTGTGTGTGTGTGTGTGTGTGTGTGTGTGTGTGCGGTGTGTGTCTGTGTGTGTCTGTGTCTGTCTGTGTCGTGTGTGTGTGTGTGTGTGTGTGTGTGTGTGTGTGGTGTGTGTGTGGTGTGTGTGTGTGTGTGTGTGTTGTGTGTGTGTGTATGTGTGTGTGTGTGTGTGTGTGTGTTTGTGCTTGCAGCTCAGATGGCTGCTGGGTTGCAGAAGACCATGGTTATAAACACTGCAACAGCAGTGAAAATAGACAGAGACGATTAAACAGTGATGATATCTCATGCACGAAATCACGCATGCAACATTCCCATCGGATGGACTGTGATAATCTGAAACAAATGTACAGAGAGGTAGTTTATGGCATTGAATGAATATGTTTTCGAAGAGTAAGGCTTAAAATAGGATACATAAGCTTACTGCATCTTCCAAAGTCCAGTCTTCAGTAATATTGTTCGCTCAGTTTCAGGGGATTTGAAAGGCTTTGGTAAGTTTAGCCTGAATGTTCTAGTTTAAATACTAGTTAATACTAGATAAAAACAACCCAAAATTGCATTTATAGTACTGCACTTACAGATATGAAATAAAATAAAATGGTAACATTAGATAAAATAAATGTAAATGTTTCCTTTGGAAATCTCCTTTTAGCTAATAAACCAAATTCAAAAAAAATATATATATATATATATAATACATGTACATTTAAAGATAAATAGGAAAAATAATAAATATAAATGTTTAAATATTTATATTTAGCTTTAAATTAGAGGTAATTATAATAATGTAAAAATATAAAAAAATACACATTATAAACTAAAATTTTATTATTTAAATATTAATGTAAAATTGTATTAGATTAGTTCATATTTTTATGTAAATTTTATATAACAGCGTTTATTTTAAAATGTTTATCAAGATACAAACCGTATGTGTGTGTATACATTACATATAATACACATCACACAACCATATATATATATATATACATAACATGCATGCATACATATATAGTCAAAATTATTCTCTATACTAAGTAAGTGGCAGCATGATGTTGTTTATAGATCTTAACTTGTTTTTAACCTTGAACATTCATATTTTATCTGTAAGGGTTTAATTGAACTTTGTAAGTTAACTCACGGTTAACTACTCGACCATTCCAGCGATTATTCCATCATAATAGTGCTAGTATCAGTATTCATAAGGTATAATATATATTTTTTTAAACTTCTCCCTCCTCATTTCCCTTAATATTCAAGAGTCCACACTCTGTAACATCCATCGGTGATTGTACATCATCACATTCAGCTGATAAAACTGTGAAACATGGACACTTTGAAGTTCTGCCGAGTTCACACTGCATGATTTTTAAAATCATCAGATCATTGTTTTCACACTGCGTGACTATCTGGGGTAGCGTTCAGTCGCTGCTGTGTTCACGACAGGAGGTTACACACTGCATGACTTTACAATAGGAAGAATCGCCGACAACTCTGTCTGCTCCGCAAACTATATTTCATAACCAAACGCGAGCGAGATATAAGGAAAGAACGCAAGATCACGCTGATATTGTGGTCTATAATAAGTCCTCCCTGAACAAACAATAACCAAGATGATTCTGCTGGGAAAATATTAAATACACAAATCTAAGTACTTGAAAGTGAAACAACGTTTTGTGCATTTTATAATGAGCTTATCTACAAAAGCCCTCCAAGTGATGAAAAAGAAAAATGCAATAAATCTTTTGTCCTTATATGATTTATTTATATAGAATATGATTTACATAAAAACCCAGCCCATCTTTTTATTTTATTGTATGTAGCCTATATATCTATCTACATATCTTCATGCACCTGTTCTATATATTCTAATTTCTAATGTAATGATATTTCCACATTGTAATAATTGCTTAGTAATAATAATACAAAGTCCTCCCCGAGCTTCCCGCTGTCCTGCATCTGGCTCTCTCGTCGGCTGTAGGTCATCGCCGATGTATTTTTCAATCAGAACTCATTTCACATCGCCGACAGGTCCAGATATTTAGCATGCTTAATATTTTCATCGCATCGGCGAGACTCTCAGATTGCGTCTTTGATAATTCACACTGCGTGATTGTCACTCGTGTGAACGAGCACCGATTTGCCTCCGATTTCTGGCATTTGTCGGAGTCACAAAACCTGTCTGCGAGTGAAAATCAGGGCTTAAATCGAGCAGTGTGAACTCAGCATTAGCGTGTAAAAAAAGTGTCATAGGCAAAAAGCTGCTGGACAATACAAATGTACAAGAGATCACATGACCATGATGTCAGAGCATCATGTGATCCGCTGGGCATTCAGGGCCTGTGTTTTACTTTGGTTTGTGTCTCTCTGCCATCACCGTAGTGTGTCTTTATCTCACATGGGCCAGGAAACTCGGCTCACGGTGCGGTAAGGTCACGGGCGTGAGGCACTCCTGTGGTGTTTAAGCTCCAAGCAGTGTCTTAGATCTACGCTAGGAGGCACGCTTCAGGCTCCAGAGACCTGGGCAGTTAGGAGGAAAGAATAATCAGACTCCTTCAGATGTTGTTAAATCCTGGAGAATCGCCATTACAGTCCATCTGCTGCCGGACCCAGATCACAACTGATGGAAACTACTGAAAAACCTAACTGAGATAAAAATAGATTGGAGAAAAAAACATTTTTAAGAGAATATATATGTATATGTGTGTACAGCTAGTAAATTCCTATATTATAAAATATAATTCATAATGAAGTTAATCAATAATTAAAAATGTACATAGTTCTAAATAAGCACAATATGCACAGTTCCAAAGATGTTTTAGAAAGAAGTCTCTTCTGGTCACCAAGGCTGCATATATCTAATCATAAATACAGGAAAAACAGTACAATTGTGAAATATATTTACAATTGCAATTTTCGATTTGAATATATTTTAAAATGTAATTTATTGTTGTGATCAAAGCTTCATTTTCAGCATCATTATTACTCCATTCCTCTAATATGCTCATTTGCTGCGCAAGAAAATAGATTTTTTTTTATATATTTTGATCAATTTAATGCACCTTGCTGAAGAAACATATTCATTTCTTTTCTTTAAAAAACGACTCCTAACATTTGAACAGTAGTGTATAAAAATAGGTTATACTTAACAACTCCATACTTGTTACCTGAAGGTTAACAGGGTCCGATGGGTTTAGTTCTTGGTAGCGCTGTGGCACTGAGGCAGGAGGAGGCTGCTGACTATCTAGAAGAGACTGACAGATTAGTTCTCACACAGCTAGGGGGCAGAATAGAGCAGTGAGACAAGAGCAGCAGACCGTAAACATAGGCTGTGGCCCTATCTGTGTAGACTTACAGTATAGCAGAACTCAAGCATATCATTTTGCTTTCGTTGTTTGCATTTATAAGCATGAATAAAGCATTTGTAAGCATTATCATCTAAATGCATTACTGTCATTCTAAGTTCATAAATGGTACACGCATGCTATGATGTATTATTTTGTGCATTATACACAAAATGATACACAAAAATAATATAACATCCAGCACCTTTGGAATACTATGATTCTATTTATTATTGAATATAATATTCATGAGTCGACTGCTCAAAAGTATGGAGTTAGTTAATATTTTTTTTACAAGTTATGAAAAGTATTTTCTGCTCTCCAAGGCTGCATTTATTTGATTAAAAATGCAGTATAAACAATACTAGTGAAATATTATTACAGTTTAAAATAACTTTTCAATGTGAATATATTTTCAGATTTGATTTATTTCTATGAATTTAATTTATTGTAATTAATTAAATTGATTTCAAAGCTGAATTTTCAGCATCGGTACTCCAGTCAACAACTGTGCTGCTTAATATTTTTCTGGATGCCATCATAAATCTTATTTACAACATTCTTTGATGAATAGAAAGTTCAAAATAACAGCATTTATTTGAGATATAAATGTTTTAATTCCAGTATTATAATTCAAGAGATTGGGACAGCTTTTACTTACCTCACTATTGTGACATTACAGCTTTAGCGTCAATGTCAAACCGGTTTCTGTGATAGCTGGTTTATTGCTGATCCAAAATGGTCTACTAGCACAGTCAGGTCCCAATGAGCTGGTATTCTACCTTGTCAACCATTTAAACCAGTTTGGAACAGCTAGAAACTAGCTACCTTGTTCCAAAACACAACTTAAACAGGTGCATTTCCCAGTAGATTATTTTAAAACATTAAGATTTAATGTTGCTTGATGCTTTGAGTATTGATAAAACAGTGAGGACGCAGACTCAATCAATGCATTTATACCTGTTATTTACAGTATATATGAAGAATATACAACATTACAGTCCAGTTCACAACAGACATATACAGTGTTTTGCTGTAGGCCATGTACTGTATACACATGCACATGACAGCAGACAGGAAAATGAATAACAGTCTGCCCTCAAAAAGTGTTTTGCATTTGCACAAAGTGGCTGTTTACAGTAAGACACAGTAGAAAACACATTCATCTACGACTCCAGTTAGTGCAGACGTCGCAGCGCGACATGAATGAGAGAAAATCAAAGAGAAGTGATGCGGGAAGCAAGAAGCATTTGACAGGTTCCCTCAAATTGGACATCTGTCTGAATGAGATGGCGACACATGATGTCATGATTATGTGATCATGTGCAAACGTGTTTGTTTGTGTGCTTCAGGCCTCAGGTGCACGGGTGCGACAGAGAGGAGGTCTCACATGGTTTCTGTCCTGATTTGAAAACGACACCCCTAAAACTGCTTCATCTGATCACAGATCATTACATAAAGCCCTCTGTATGAACCAAAACAAACAATCAGGTTCACCCGTTTATCAGTCCCAGATTTGACTTCAGTGCAGAAAACAGCAAGAATAGAGAAAAGATCCTCTTTAATACTTTTTAAAGAACGCCACCTACTTATAGTTGTAATATTAGATCTACAAGTCACAAACGGAGCGCTAAACTAAAATGTACACTTCAATTTCATGCAATACTGAGGCCTGTGTGAGCAATAATGAATTAAACACTGAATTGGGATCAGAATCGAGTCTTTCTACAATAGTGGTGACGTTTCCATTAAAATTATTATTTTCTTTTTTTTAAACCGTGAAACTGAAGAAACAAATCCAATAGTAAAATAGCTAATTGTTAAAATATGAAATAAAATGTAATTATACTGTATATAATTAGAATGTATTTCATATATTTTAACTATATATATATATAATTCTAACATAAAAAAATTATAAAATGTATATTCTAAATATTTTTTATTTATTGTATATAACGATGGATATTTTATACTTGAATTAAATATTATTTTAAAAGATTATAAAGATTTTGTTTTATATAGGAAAAATCACAGCAATTGCAAAAGGACTCATTTATTTAAAAATAAATATTCGAAAATGTATTTAGCAAAAAGCAGCAGTTTAAAAAAAGCATGCAGGGAAATCAAGGCAGGCTCGGGTTGAGGGTTTGATTCCTGTCAAATGCTTCAAGCGCTGTGTGATGTGGTGTAGGTTGGTGTGGGTCTGATGTGGCTCTAGAAGGCCAGTGTGCGGCCTGTCAGTGTCACACAAGACGTTTAATGGGAGGACACAGGCACCTCTCATGAAATACAGCAGTTTTTGGACAGAAAAGACGTTTAAAACAGATGTTAGGGCCCATGCACGTCCCTTTCTAAGTGACACTTTCTGCGCTATTTGGCAGCTTGTTATTTAGCTGTGAGTTTTGGAGTATGGTGTCTTGCCAAAATGTGAATTTGTAAGGGGAAAAACATCAATGCAACTATAAAATGGCAACAAATGGAAGAACACTGACTAGACAGGACATGAGCACTGCATCTGTTATACTGTAAATAACTGCTGCAGATAATATGTGCTGTAAAACAAAAAGTTGCAATGTTATTGGCCACCTTTTAGACATCCGACAATGAATGATATTCCCTGAGATTAAGTCATCTAGACAATTGCATCACTTAACATACATTCAATACAGCATCACTATCGCGTTCTTGTAAGCACTCACAACATTGAGTTCACATCTGAACCAATCAGATCTTATCTCCAAATTAAAATCTTATATTTCTGTGTCTTATATTTCTATAAACGTGATTCAACTATATTTGCACACTCACCATTACATGGGATGTGCCACTTTTATGCTGTTTATCCACTGGATGGCACTGTGTCTATGGCTATGTTTGGAATAGCATACTGCAGTATGCATGTAGTACACAGTATGTAACAAAAAAAACGTTATAGTGCATTTTCCAACTGTATTGACTTATTTCACAAGATTTTAAAGGAATAGTTTAGGAACCAAAAATGAAAATTGGGTATGGTGTTATGGATTATGGACCTTGTATTTTGTCCATAAGTGACAGTTTACTGTTTAAAATGCCTTAATGATGGATTTGTTTCTTACAAACATGCAACTTTTTACTTTAAGACTTTAACTGTTGTGGATTATTGTGATGTTTGTATCAGCCGTTTGGATTCTCATTCTGACGGCACACATTCACTGCAGAGCATCCATTGGTGAGCAATATGTATAATGCTACATTTCTCCAAATCTGACGAAGAAACAAACTCATCTACATCTTGGATGGCCTGAGGGTAAACTGTCAGCAATTTCAATGTATTATTTCAGTGTATTATTTGAAAACTGTATGCAATTTTAATTAAACTGCCCTAGTATTATATTCCAAACATAGCCAACATTCTCAGAGACTGATAGTGCAATCTGCATTTCATATAAAATGTTGTTGTTACAAATCAACCACTTAATTGACTCTGTGCTCAAATCATGTGACAATCACACATTCATCTTCATTCACACACACCAACAACCCACGACCAAATCAGATTCTGCTAAAGTTACATCCTGTTGAATCTGTCTTAAAGTGCCCCTATTATGCCATTTTTAATGTTGCTAATATTGTTTTATGAGTGTCCTAAAACAGGTTTAGATGCATGCAAGGTAAAAAAAAAAATGCTTTAATTTTGCCTCATTTCAAAATGATTTCTAAATGACTTGTGCGAAGCAGCTCGAAGAATCAGACTCTCTAAACCCCTCCTTTCTGTGAGCCCTCACTGCTGTGATTGGTCAGATGGCGCAGTCCTTTGTGTCTACTGTGTATAGCGCGAATGACAGCCCATAGGCGGACATTATGCAAATGTGTTACTTTGTGACATACAGCCGTAACAGAATAAATAACGACTCGTTTAGGCGATTGCGAGCCGACTCTTTTTTTGATGGACAATAACTTTATTTATCGTGTACTGTCGGCTTTACAACTTTGCAGCAATTTCATGTTCACATACTGCTACATGACACACTGCATGAAAGGTAATATTCGAAAGGCATAAAAGGGGCACTTTAAAGTCCCTCATTCGTGTAATTGAACAGTCCACGTGCGCTCCAATCAGGACAGAGAACACAGTGTCCTGAGAACTGATCAACAGTCTTCTTTTGAAGAAGGCCGGGCAACTTGTGCTCCATTAAATCCCTGAGTTAAAAAACGAAAACACTCCCCGAAACATTCAAACACAGAAACCAGTGTGTGTCCTCTCTGCGGCACCCGTCAGTAGCGGGGATGCTGGGAGCCGTAGTTTCTGGGATACAAAGGGGTGTAGCTGGACGAAGGGGGTGTGTAGCGGGACGTAGAACGCTGGAAGTGGCTGGGAAGGGGGCGGGATTGGGACGAGCTCCACATGGAGCGGCGACTGGCCAATAGGGCGAGCGGTAGGGCGAGGAAGGGGCGGAGCCTGGGGAATAGTGCGACTCACTTGCATAGCGACGGGACAGGATGGAGGTATGAGTAGGCAAGTAGGTGTAAGTGTGCGGTTCGACGATGTACGCCCGGACGCCCGTTGTCCAATGGCGGTACTGTGTGGTTGGGGGCGTCCAGGAGGACAAGGAAGACGATGCGGGAGACGAAGGGGCCTCCAGGGACGGTGGGCTGTTGGGGGCGGACGGCTGGGTGGGTGTAAAGGTGGGTGTGGTGGGCGAGGTGATGGCGGCTGCTGCCGTAAGGACCTCGGTAATTGTCAAAGGGGTGTTGGGAAGCAGTGGGACTGGCGTTCCACTTACTTTGGGTGTGCTGCGCCTCAGCCGGGACGTTTTTCCCACGCGGGTCCGGTGCGTTTGCTCTTGGTCGAACTCCAGGTCTTCCAGTTTCTGCGTGAGGGCGAGTTTTTGCTGGATGGCCATGCGGAGGAGAGAGTTGAGTGTCTTTTTCTCGCCTCTGCCGCCGCGAGTTGTCTCTGCATCTCGTCCAGCTGAGACACGTACTCATCACACCTGATCAGAGAGAAAGGAGAAATTAGTGTTTGGGCTGGGCTGCACAATTAATCGAAATAAAACTGATTATTTAAATAAAGAATTATAATCTGGTGTTTTCAGTGTCTCAGTTGACATACATGTTGCATAAAATTTGCATTTGGGAATATGTGAGAACTATCTTTCCAAAGTTGTAATTAGAAGTGCTTATAAACTGCCTGCATGTTGAAAACAAAATTAAAGCTTTAAACGGGTGATAGTTCAACATAAAATAATAGTTTTTTTAAATTAAATATATTTTTTACAGTAAATATTACAGTAGTATTTTTTTCTTCATTATTTAATTTAGTAACAATATTAATAATTGATATATTCCTTGGGTTTAATATTGTTATTTATTAGTAGTAAAAGTAGTTGCAGGCAGCCATATCACCCTGCAGCCCAAGACCGGTTTCCCACTGAAGCTAAGCAGGGTTGAGCCTGGTCAGTACCTGGATGGGAAGACCTCCTGGGAAAACTAGGTTGCTGCTGGAAGAGGTGTTAGTGAGGCCAGCAGGGGGTGCTCACCCTGTGGTCTGTGTGGGTCCTAACGCCCCGGGATAGTGACGGGGACACTATACTGTCAACAAGCACCGTCTTTCGGATGAGATGTTAAACCGAGGCCCTGACTCTCTGTGGTCATTAAAAATCCCATGGCACTTCTCGTAAAGAGTAGGGTGAACCCTGATGTCCTGGCCAAATTCCCTCAGGGCCCTTGTCAATCATGTCCTCCCAATAATCCCCACTTGATTGTCTCTATGATTCTCTCTCCTCTCCACCTGTAGCTGGTGTATGGTGAGCGCATACACTTGATTGCTCTATGATTCTCTCTCCTCTCCACCTGTAGCTGGTGTGTGGTGAGCGCATACACTTGATTGTCTCTATGACTCTCTCTTCCTCTCACCTGTAGCTGGTGTGTGGTGAGCGCATACACTTGATTGGCTCTATGACTCTCTCTCCTCTCCACCTTTAGCTGGTGTGTGGTGAGCGCATACACTTGGTTGTCTCTATGACTCTCTCTCCTCTCCACCTGTAGCTGGTGTGTGGTGAGCGCATACACTTGATTGGCTCTATGACTCTCTCTCCTCTCCACCTGTAGCTGGTGTGTGGGAGCGCATACACTTGATTGCTCTATGACTCTCTCTCCTCTCCACCTGTAGCTGGTGTGTGGTGAGCGTATACACTTGGTTGTCTCTATGACTCTCTCTCCTCTCCACCTGTAGCTGGTGTGTGGTGAGCGTATACACTTGGTTGTCTCTATGTCTCTCTCTCCTCTCCACCTGTAGCTGGTGTGTGGTGAGCGCATACACTTGATTGTCTTGACTGACTCTCTCCTCCTCACCTCTAGCTGGTGTGTGGTGAGCGCATACACTTGATTGGCTCTATGACTCTCTCTCCTCTCCACCTCTAGCTGGTGTGGTGAGCGCATACACTTGATTGGCTCTATGACTCTCTCTCCTCTCCACCTGTAGCTGTGTGTGTGAGCGCATACACTTGATTGGCTCTATGACTCTCTCTCCTCTCCACCTGTAGCTTGTGTGTGTGAGCGCATACACTTGATTGGCTCTATGACCTCTCTCCTCTCCACCTGTAGCTGTGTGTGGTGAGCGCATACTCTTGATTGGCTCTATGACTCTCTCTCCTCTCCACCTGTAGCTGGTGTGTGGTGAGCGCATACACTTCATTGGCTCTATGACTCTCTCTCCTCTCCACCTAGCTGGTGTGTGGTGAGCGCATACACTTGATTGGCTCTATGACTCTCTCTCCTCTCCACCTGTAGCTGGTGTGTGGTGAGCGCATACACTTGATTGGCTCTATGACTCTCTCTCCTCTCCACCTGTAGCTGGTGTGTGGTGAGCGCATACACTTGATTGGCTCTATGACTCTCTCTCCTCTCCACCTGTAGCTGGTGTGTGGTGAGCGCATACACTTGATTGGCTCTATGACTCTCTCTCCTCTCCACCTTTAGCTGGTGTGTGGTGAGCGCATACACTTGATTGCTCTATGACTCTCTCTCCTCTCCACCTGTAGCTGGTGTGTGGTGAGCGCATACACTTGATTGCTCTATGACTCTCTCTCCTCTCCACCTGTAGCTGGTGTGTGGTGAGCGCATACACTTGATGGCTCTATGACTCCTCTCCTCTCCACCTGTTGCTGGTGTGTGGTGAGCGCATACACTTGATTGTCTCTATGACTCTCTCTCCTCTCCACCTGTGCTGGTGTGTGGTGAGCGCATACACTTGATTGTCTCTATGATCTCTCTCCTTCTCCACCTGTAGCTGGTGTGTGGTGAGCGCATACATATTGCTCTATGACTCTCTCTCCTCTCCACCTGAGCTGGTGTGTTGGCATACACTTGATTCTATGACTCTCTCTCCTCTCCACCTGTAGCTGGTGTGTGGTGAGCATACACTTGATTGCTATGACTCTCTCTCCTCTACTGTACTGGTGTGGGGTGAGCGCATACATTGATTGCTCTATGACTCTCTCTCCTCTCCACCTGTACTGGTGTGTGTAGCATACACTTGATTGCTCTATGTCTCTCTCTCCTCTCCACCTGAGCTGGTGTGTGGTGAGCATACACTTGATTGCAACTCTCTCTCCTCTCCCACTGTACTGGTGTGTTGAGCGCATACATTGATTTTGCTCTATGACTCTCTCTCCTCTCCTGTACTGGTGTGCAGTGAGCGCAAAAACTTATTGGCTGACTCTCTCTCCTCTCCACCTGACTGGTGTGGTGAGCGCACTGGCGCTGGTTGTCCTGTGGCAGCCGTCGCATCATCCAAGTGGATGCTGCACACTGGTGGTGGTTGAGCAGAGCCCCCCCCCCCCCCCCCCCCACATGATTGTAAAGCGCTTTGGGTGTACAACAATACAAAATAAAGCGCTATATAAATGCTTCATTCATTCAAAAAGTATTAGATATATTAAATAGTCATATTGATAAATAACCCCCAAAAAATGTAATAATAAAAAAAACTTCAATGCGGTTTTCAGTCAAAAGCTTCAAAAGCTGGATGTTTGAACAGTTGTACTGAGATTGTTTTTATTTTACAGTGACCTATTACAATAGGAATATTTCTTGTTTTGTTTCTTTTTTTATATATTAGTAGTAGTAATTATAATAATAATTACTACCCCACCCCAAGAAAATAAAAAAATACCAATTACATTTTTCTGCATAATACATCCCTAATAAGTAAACATCCACTCTGATGTGCTGTGAAAGCTCTGTTTGGCTCATTATTCGGTCATCTGTCCACCTGATTTTGCCCTCAACAGCAAAAATAATCCAAATCACAGATGGAAATAAATGCTCATCTTGTCAGATATTGCTTCAGGTACAGCATCTAAGCTCGTATATGATGCTGTCAGCATCCTGCACCAGTGGACGTTATAAAGCAATGTTGGAGAAGGAACTAACTTAAACAGAATCTTAGCAGTACGACAACTGAAAAATACAATAGCTTTTCCAGTAACAAGCTACTTTTCCCAACGAGTACTTGTGTAGTGCAACAAAAAACTATTTTTGTCACTTTTGATTGTACACTCTCTCCTAAAATGTGCTTCTATATAAATAATGATTTATTCTGGAGTATTGGTTCATTTGTATGGTTCACTGAAATTATCTGCAAACAAATAAAATTTGAGTATAGTGTTAAAGGTGCTGTTCCAAAGCCCACGGAGATCTCGATACAATATTAAATTACTACAATAAATGATACTCTGCCCCCCTGCTGCACTTTAGCCTGTATATCTTATAGCACTTAAAGCGAACGTCCCTTTTTGAGTATACCCTCCCTGCATGCTTTGCCGTCCATTATTGGATTATTGTAGAGGTGAAAAAGCAAAAATTATATTAAAAAAAAGTTATGGAAGTGTAAGTTTATGAAAATATAAAATTTAAATATTTATATTTTTATATAAAATATATATTATACACGCCTCCTGAATGCACATTCAAATTTGAGGTTGCTCAGAGCAGATTTTGTTTGGGCGCATACCAGACCATCAAACCCCATTATACAATATTAAATTACTACAATAGGCTACATCAGAAGTATAAAGGGTAACGGATTTACAATTCAACCTTTCCAATTGCAAACAACAGAACCAACAGTCCTTGCACTATTTTTTTTTTTTATATTTCTGCCAAAAAATAGAATGGATTTTATGATATTTCGCTCTGCACATGATTTTATATATTTCATATGTAACTTACTGTACTCTTCAAACAAATTAATAAATTATATCTTATCACGTCTAGATGGTTGTTCATTGCTTTATTGACCGTAACCGGTGGGCCCGTCAATTAACAGTGCCCTGTGAAGTGGACATCACCATATATTCCGCCATGATTCCAGTTCAAAGCGAGCGTATATGTTCCATACATCGGACCGAGTGTTTTTATTGGATGAACATTTCTTGGTCCTACACCTTCCACAGAATATATAAATAGAGATGAATACATTTAGACCACTTAACTTAATGATTGCTATCAGGTTGTTTCAACCAGAATAACAAAAACAAATTCTGAAGACAATCACCTATGCCACCTTTAAGGCCCGTTCACACCAAGGACGATAACTACAAAGGTAACGATAAATATATAGTTGCTCTCAATATTAAAGAGTAGCAGAGTCCACACCACAGCTATAACGATAAAGGCACAGAGAAACGATATTGTTGGAATCACATCAGAATTTTTTTTTTTCAGCTGATAACAATAAAATAAAATGAACAATAAAAACATTGACACCCAATCAGAATCAATCCTAATATAACGAGCTTGAGAATTTAAAGTGGCAGAGGAGCGTGCGCTTAGAATAAACAGACAATATTGTTTGCTGGTGTGGACGCTAATATAGTTATCTTTATAGTTATCGTTCTTGGTGTGAATGGGGCTTTACGTTGCATATTTCTCACCGTGTGGCGAACATGGCTCTTAGGGAAGAGAAGGTAGCCGCGTCCTCTTTCAATGCCTTTAGCTCGTTCCTCAGTTTCATCATGGTCTCCGTCACCATTGTCTTCTCATTCTCGTATTTACCTTTCAGGTTGACCAGAGCCCCCTCAGCCGTCTGTGAGAATTACAACCAACATTGTGTCAAATAAACAACTAGTTCTGCCAACAAGTTAATTAAGCACTGCTGATGTGATATAGACCACACAAGAAAGCACTGATTCTTTACGACCATTGAAGGTGTTTTCTGAAAAGAATGCAATAAGATTTTTCTAAAAACCACGGTTAAGATGGTTACACGTGGATTATAATAGCGACCCTGCTCAATATCATGTTCGTTTTGATATATGGGAAATATTTACCAAATAATTGCTCTGGTTTAAAGGCCTACTTTAAGAATACCTTATTGAATTCATAATCTAATTTCATTCAGTGAACTGTTCATTCAACTGAATGCTTGTCGTAGCAGTAACTAAGAACTCCTCTTGTGTGTGTTTGCACATAGTAATGGACGTAGTAATTACTTTGCAGCCCATAGAGCACAGCACTTTCTCTCTGGTGTGGGATCTATAAATCGTAATGTCCATTAATCATCTCTGGCCTGGAAGGGTCATACAACATGCTTTATACCACATGGTGGCCAACAAAGAGAAAGAATATTGATATTCGGACAAGGTCCAGACCCCACCGTTCGGCATGTGATTCAAAGATTAATTTGCCAATTTACACGTTCAAGCTATTTAAAACCACAAGAAGAAGAAACGAAACCGAACTCAATTTGTTACTTACACACTGTACTCGCACACACCCGAATTACACACAAGCATAGAGACGTGTTTCAGACAGCGTTGCATACCAATTTGATTCCTCTTTCATGTATCCCTGCGTTTAAGATACATATGCATGGGGGTTTGCGGTTACGTCGCAATACTGGAAATATTTCTGTTTTAAACCATGAAGGCGAGCCAATGGATATCACACAAGCAACGTGCAAACTTTGTGCAATAGTTATGCCGGTGAACGTCTTAACTTCAGTCAAACAGAAAGTGAAAGTAAAAAAACTGACAGAGTTTTCTAATTGCTGCATTAACAGCGCATTTTCTCTCAGAGACGACAAGAGACGAATCTACTTCAACATGTGCTGATAACAGTATAAATGAATAAACCTGTTTTAAATACCCCATCCACAACACACCAAAAACGCAGAGGTATAAAAAAAGGGTATAAAAACAACCCTTAAAAACAAATTATGGTCAGTCATTTAACAGTCGGATCAGACCGTCTATTCTTGTCTATGTGGACATTTCTCGGCAAGAATAAATAGCAAAGTGGATTAGACGAAAATGTAACACAGAAGCTACAGAGCAATGTTAATGAGACATCAGAATACGTTAGAATACATTTAAAAGTGGACCAATATTAATGCCAATGGTTAATAATCTTGGTACTCAAGACTACTATGGGCGAAAGATAGCAACTCATGTGGAAACGTAACCGTTTTACCAAGAAATGTAAAAGCTACAGAGCAATGTTAATGAAAAATCTTTATATGCAAGACTAGTGTAAGCAAAATATAGTCATAACCTTTTTACCAAGTTACGAAGCTATAAATCAATGTTAATGAGATGTCAGAATAAGTTGACTGGAATTAGTTGCAAAGTGGACTTTTATGCCGATAGTATCAAATCTTGGTGCGCTAGACTATTGTAGGCAAAAGATTGCAACTTATATGGAAGCTTAACTGTTTTAAAAATAAAACAAACTATAGTGCAACCTTAAAGAGACGTCAGAATAAGTTGCAAAGTGGACCAGACTTGATGATGATAGTTACAAATCTTGGTACGCAAGACTATTGTAGGGAGAGTAACCTATAGAAATCAAAGAAATGAGATGTCAGGTAACAAAGTGGACCAAGACTCTTGTTGTACTGGCGAAAGATGGCAACTCATGTGAAAATTTAGACGTTTTTTACCTATGAGAGCAAAATCAGAACGTAATGTGCAAAAGTAAGTTCTTAGCAAAGAATGAGATGGATTTAAATGTAATTAATTCAAATGCTGACTACCAAGATTTAATGTGGAAATCAGTGGAAACTCTACCAAGAATCTATGTCAGAGAATGCTGTGAGAGAGTAACAGTTCTACCAAGAAATGTAGAAGCTACAGAGTAACATTAATGAGAAATCAGAGAGTCTCTGTCAATGTAAGGACTCCCAAGGTTAAATACTCTCAGGCCTCATGGCAATCAATAGGATGCTGGGTAATAAATAGAGCTGATTAGCCTACCTGCTTGTTGGCTTTGAGCACAAGGCGCAAGGTTGCGATCTGCTCCCTCTTTGTGCTCAGGTGGGACTTGAGCTTGAGAATCTCCTCCATGCAGGCCTCCTTGTCCTTGTCCATCAGCGGGGCGAGTTCGCTAGCGGCCGCTCTCTGGAGGGACAGCTGGAGCGAACGGTCCACTGCCTTCTGCAAGTGCTGGATCTGGTCGCGGATGATGGCGTTGAGGTGGTTAATGTTGGTGGGTTCGCGGCGGAGGTCGGACCCCGTGGCCGTCTCGGGTGCTGGGGATGATGATGAAGATGAGGAAGAGGCACTAACGACAGGTGAACCCAGTGGCGTACGGACTGGGCTCTGCTCAGCAGTGAGAGATTCTTTGGATGGTGAGTCCGACGGGCTACGAGACTCAGCAGACGTTGCAGCGTTAATCGCCGCCAAACGACGTGCGAGACGTGGGGTCAACAGCACACGGTGATCGTCCTGCCCCTTGTAGCCAGGGGTGGAAATGCGCGTTCGGCCCTGCCGGTAGTAGTCCAGCGTAACGCGGTTGGGTGTCTCGTTGTTGCACAGGCAGACGTGGTGGTAAAGTTGCGCTAACTCCTCGCTGAATGTCGTCAGCTCTTCTTGGGCAGTTCCCAGGATTCCCTGCGTCTCCAAGGTTGTGTTATTGGCTGCCCGCAGCTCGCGTTGCAGATTCACCGCCTTCTCCCGGCTTTCCCTGCAGCTGCGCTCCAGCTGCACCACTTGTGTCTCCAATGCTTGCAACTGAGCCTTGTCCTGCTCCTCCGCCCGTGCTCTTACCTCCACGCACTCATTATATCTATCCTTCACTTCCTTAAGCTCGGCCTTCAGTCCAACCACCTCTATCACAGCCACCCTGTATTTACATTGCAGCAATTCCAGACTCGGCCCTTCCTGGCCGCTAGGGACGCATGTTGTCTCCTCTTCTTCGTCCTCCTCTTCCCCCTTGGTTTCCTTGCTGGTGTGCTGGCGCCTGAGTTTTCGGAAACGTTCACCCAAGCGACCGGCCTTCTCGTGCTGCTCCGTCAGTGCCCCCTGTGTGTGACGGAGCAAAGCCTGTGATTCCTGCAAGCTGTTGAGCAAAGACGCTTTTTCACGTTCCACCTGCGGCAAATAAACAAGTCAACTAATGACTTTATATGGTGCATACTGGTTAGTCCTGGTGTTGATCTAGATGATGAACCATCATAGCAATGGAAAAACATCAGTGAAATCTAGCTGGTGAGTCAGTTCAACCAACAAGGTCTTATTTAACTAATAGATATCACCATACTTTCCTCAGTTGATTAATCACAGTACATTAAGACAACTGTTTTGTATCACATATTTTCTAAAATGTTATGTAAATATGCAAATTAAGCAGTATGCAATTAAATATGCACTAATTTGCATCCCTTTCAGAATAGAAATCTGAATATTGGATGAAGCCAGGTTCAAAATTATTGTTGTAATTTGTTGACATAATACAGTTAATGTTTTTTACATTGGACTATATCACTTTCTTTCTTGCTTCTATAATGTCCTCATTTGTAAGTCGCTTTGGATAAAAGCGTCTGCTAAATGACTAAATAAATCAAATAAATAAATATATTGCATTTATATAGATTTCTGGCTCAGGGCATGAAAAAAACTCTACTCACAGAAAATGGCTTTTAAAGATATAATTTGTAATTGAGATATCTACAGATGCAAATAGCTAAAGTGCAATAAAACAAACATTTAAATGTATATTTTGGATGTTTTCTTGCACTAGTCTGAAAAAGAAGACTGTAGTGTCCTGACTTAATCTAATGCATGTAAAGGAGCATCTTATTGCTCAGGAGACTTAATGGAGATATGCTTAATTTAATCAACACTGTCTCATATGTTTCTTCTAAATTAATTTACAAGTAGGTCAGACATGGTAGGTTAATTTGATAACACATATAATACATAGATTCATATATATGACTCAAATGAACGTGCACTGTAGGAACAGTGATTTCTTTTGATAGGAAGGATATAAATAAGCCAGTAGCATGGCCCATTAGTGTGTATGGTGGGCTCATATTTCATCCCACGACACTGCAGCATCCCGTTGTAAACAGAACAACGCCTAAACCAATGCAGCAGTCGTTTGTCGCTATTTAGGATCTTGAGCATGATGAGTTTAAAAAGCTTCAAAATAGGGAAATTAAGAGGAAAAAAAACAACCAAAGGATATATGAAAAAAATATTAGAGGTAAATGTATTATACATCTGGGCTGGCAACATAAAGCTTTGCTGTATAAAAATGAATGCATGCTAATAGAAATGTTTAAATAGGTTTATGCTGTTTATATATTAATTTAATGGGTGTGGCTAACATAGGCCACACCCCTTCATACTGACCTGCTGAAGCTGTTGTCTTAGTTTCAGGATTTCAGGGCCATTGAGCTCACTAAAGAGGTCAGGGGTCAGAATTTCAGTCTTCCTCAAACTCGACGGCCTGAAGTCTCCATTCAGTCGGCTCAAAACTGATCCCGCCGCGCCTTGAAGCAGATGCCCGTTGCACTTGCCACCATCCTCGCTGCTGGGCGATGTGGCGGCTGTCGGGGTGGCACTGCCACTAGGTGGCGCCGAGGTCAGGGCGATGAGATAGGCACAGCCTGAGCTGAAACCCCCGTCGCACACGGTTAGATGATGTGCTAATTCCTTGCGCAAAGCATACTTCTGTTCTCGCTCGCTTTTCAGAGAATCCAAAGCCTCCTCCAATTGGGTCTCAGAGATGTACTTCAGGCGCAGCGCATCTTCTAATTGGCTGTTAAGCAGAGCTGTTTCCTCCTCCAGAACTTTGATTTCATGCTTCAAGCCCTCATACTCCACCTGATAGAACAGAGAATAGACAATTGTTTTGAATCTGGAAATATCCGAAACTGTTTCTACATAACCTAACACAAAAAATATGATGCATAATGGTTTTACGCCTAGTTTTGAGAATTTATTTTAATATTTAAAGTAATACAATTTAGTGTATGTATGCCATCTGTGACTTAATGGTCAGAATTTGTTTTAAATATCAATGTAAAAATTTGTAATGTAAAATTTAAAATCTAAATATAAGGTTTATAAATATGTATAAAAATATATTAAATTGTAAAGAAATTAGTAATTAATTGATCACAAGACATTTGAATATCTACTATTTGAATATAATTATAATTTAAAATATATGTAAAGACTTATAATTATAAGTTAATTAATTTATATAAAAATAAAATGTATAGTAATCAATTGGTCAGAAGCTATTTAAATATGAATTTAAAAATAAGTATAATATAATGTAACACATATATTTATAAATTTCATAAATTTCATAAATGTATATAATAACTATATACATATCAATTTTAAATATGTATAATATTACATGTATAACACTTATAATAGAATTACAGATGGATGGGGAAAAATAGGGTTACAAAAATAGTAACATGTTGTCTGTCTACTGAATGCATGCTGCATATTATGGAAGCGATCTAGTTTTATATCAGCTAGGTTTCTGTGGTTGTTTTGAAAAAAATATTTGGTGACGACATTATCAACTTATGTTATTTTTTGCTTTGAGTCCAGAAAGGCCAGTTAATTTTTTTTCTGGCCTAGAACCTTGTTTTCTTTAGTGGAAATGTGTGTAATGGTTCTAGATTGCTCACCAGAACTGTGTCGGTGTAAAGGGGGTAACTGTGAGTGTGTGTTTACCTGGTTCTGCTTGAGCGTGGACACCAGTTTCTGCAGCGAGATGTTCTCCTCCTCCAGTTCGGTGTAGTCTTGCAGTAATCTGGCCTCTCTAAACTTATACTCCCTGATCTCCTCCCTCATCCGGCTTCTCTGCAACTCCAACATCTCATTACTCTGAGAGACACAGAGGGAGAAACCGAGGAAGATTTAAACACCGATCCAATAATGGATTTATGCTGTGTATTAGGAGAGAGTTTCTGACCTCTCTCCGCTCCTGTAGGATGGTGCTCAGTCTCTCGTTCTCGGCCTGCGTGCAGGAAGCCTGTGATCTGCTGCTCTTCAGCTCGGCCTGCTGCTCGAGTAGGCGGCCCATGTAGTACGCTTCCTTAGTGGCCGACTCCTGCAGTAGCGTCTCCTCGTTGGTCTCCCCGTCTTCAGCCACCTTCCTTTGGGTGGTGTACGCCTGGCTGAAGGCCTAAGGAAGAGAAAAAAATGCTTAATTAAGGAATGCATTCATGCATAAAGTGCATGCAAGAAACACTTTTGGATAGGGATACACGATATTGGATTTTTGCCGATATGCCGATATTTCAACTCATTTTGGTCGATACCGATAACGATATATTTCCTTTTGTTTGGAAACAACACCAAGTCTCTCCTGTGCAGAAATTATAAGCAAAATATTTTTAATTTTGGTTAGTTTTTAACAAGAACTTATTTGTTATAATTAAACAATAATTAAGGTTTTTTGACAGTACATTGAAGCTTTGAAAATTATCAATAAACTATATATCAATCGCTGCATTTTTGTTACATGTGTAGGCAATTTTACTTTTAATTTAATTAGAAGTAGGCCAACAGCACCCCTACATATTAAAACTCCTTACCGAACGATCACACACCGAACGCGTCATTCTTTACGTGCTTTCACAGATTAAATGCAGCCATCCAAAACAGTGAATCTAATCATCATTCAGACAAAACTTTGCTTCAAGAATGAGTCACATTGCTGACGTGATCTAATCACTAGCACACCATAAGCACCTTATTCCTCTTATCGGCAAGACATATCGGCATAATTTTTCATATCGGTCCGATGCCGATAATTACATTTAAAGCCATTATCGCCCGATTCCGATAATGTTGTGCATCCCTACTTTTGGATGCATCACAATTTGTACCTTAAACATAGTAAATAGTGTGCAATATTAGAATTAGTCCATCCCAAATAACAGTTCATTTAATTTAGCATGCATTTAAAAAATGTTATTTTGGGCTAACATTTCTCAGAAATTCCTTGCATTAAAGAGTTTTTCAGTTGTATAATAATGGGGAGGAATGCAATGCCAACAGTTTTGAATCTAGAAGTGAAATATTGAATCATTTGTTAACACTTTACAATAAGGTTCATTAGTTAACATTAGTTAACAACATTAGTAAACATGAACTAAGAGTGAACAATACTTCTACAGCATTTATTAATCTTAGTTAATGTTAATTTCAGCATTTACGAATGCATTATTAAAATCCCAATTTGTATTTGTTTACATTAGTTAATGCTCTGTGAACTAACATGAACAAACAATGAACGACTGTATTTTCATTAAATAACATGAACAAAAGAGTGTAATAAATACATTGTTCATTGTGTGTTCATGTTAGTTAATACATTAACTAATGTTAATAAATGACACCTTTTTGTAAAGTGTTACCAATCATTTTAAGGCAATGAATTTAGCTAGATGCCAATACTTCAAATAAACACAAATCTGACAAAGCAATCTGTGATTTAGATTTGTGCTTCTAGTAATAAAAAAGTGCCCAAAAATACTATTTAAGGTGGATTTTTGAAGTATACATCCAAGTATGCTTCTAATTCCTCGTGGTAAGCAAGAGCATTGTTGTTTTATGAAATAGTATTGTGTATTATCTGAATCCAAAGCATGTACTAAGTGGTACTTTTAAATCAACAGTGAAGCACATACTTTTAATTGTAATATTTAATTGTTATACATTCACATCAGTGCTTGAAATCCAGGTTTAAATGTGAAATATCTCGGTTTGCTATTTTTACCTAAAGCAGTGCTTCCCAAACCTGTCCTGGAGGACCCCCTGGCCTGCACATTTTGTATGTCTCCCTAATCAGACACACCCAATTTAGTCCTTGCAGTCTCTACTAACGAGCTGATGAGTGGAATCAGGTGTGTTAGATAAAGGAGACATACAAAAGGTGCAGGGCAGGGGGTCCTCCAGGACAGGTTTGGGAAGCACTGCTCTAGTATATACTTCAGGTAGACAAGGTCAAATATCAACGTTTCCTTACTTAAAAAGTAGATTATACTGTGTGTGTGATCTGAGAGTAACATTTTAGTATTATTATATACTATGATAATATTAATATTTTAAATTAGCTTTTAATTTTAGTTACATTTTTTAGTAATTTTGTTAAGCAATTTTTTTTTTTAAATAAATATTACTATTTAGGTTTAATATGTTTTTCTAGTTTTAGCTTTAGTTCAGTTAGAGTTATTATTTATTCCCTGTTAATAACTTTATTGCTTCAGTTTAAACGTATTTCAGGTATTGCTGAAATAAGCAACATTTCAAATTTTCATTTAGTTCCATATTTTATTTTATTCTTCATTTTACATTTGATTTCTGCTTTTATTTCAATCAACAAAAAATGTTTAGTTTTATTTAATGATAATAACCCTGGATTTAATATCTGAAAACAGACAATTAAGACAAAGATCCTAAAACAGCGAAGCTGTAAACTACAGGAGACACCGATTCGGTGACCTCACAATGCAAGGTGAAGTTCAGGCAATATTGTCCATAATCTGGAAGACGTGAGGAGAATAGATGAAAACGGTGATCTCGCATAAGACACTGAGAAAATCAATGCAGCGCTCAGCCGAGAGAAGCAGAAGCTCATAGTGTGAAAAATCCATTAGGAGGAGTAGAGGAGCTCAATGCTCCAGGTACTGTATGAGGAATAACTTATGGAGCTGTGCATCATGGGACAGAACTGATAACTGCATTCAATAGCACGATCGGAGGCAGAATGACCATAGTATTTGCTGAATGTCCGTTTTACTGTGCGAGAGCAGAATGAGTGTTATTATGCGCTCAGAGTTAGCATGCTCTCCCTGCATGGATGGAGAGCGATGGAGCCTTTCAAACAGACGCCACTGGGGTTTTCCATTAGCGGTCCCTCACGGTCAGTCAGTCCTGCTGTGCTGGGTTTTTACATCAAGACTCACTATTACTGTTGCTCAAATCATTTTAACAAACATCTAATTCTATTCAACTTTGGGTTCCCTTGAGAGGGTCTATGAAAACCATGCAAATATCTTATTATAGGACAATATAGTGTGACGGTGATTCCAAGATAAGGCCAAGGTTGTAAAGTTAAGATACTTATTTAGGGAAATAGGTCAAATCTAGCTTTACATAATGTAATAATAAAGATAACAGATACATGAACTAACAATCAGCAATATATTTATTTTTTGTGTCATTATATATTTATTTTATTACTCTTTGTTAATGTTTAAAAATAATAAAATGTTTAAAAATAGAATTGTTAATTGTTTTTTCATGGTTGTTCACAGTGCATTAATTAATGTCAGCCGATCTGGGAAATTATCATTAGTTAAAATAAAAACTAAAACCATAAACACATTTCATTACATTCAAATATATTAAATAAATAACATACAATACAATAAAAATACATTAAATAAAATGTAATGCATTAAAATAAAATCAATGAAAAATTGTTTTAAGTTGAAGTATTAAAATAATTCAACTAAATAAAAATTAAACTTAGTCAAACTATAATGTCAAAAAACTAATAAAAATGACAAAAACACAAGTAAAATCTACTAAACACAATACTATATAATTCACAAACACATAAAATTGTACTAAAATTCCCAATATTAACACTATACTTGCAGGCCCAATGATACTAAACAAAAGTAATTAGTACATTTTTATTTACAGACTCGGAAAAAATTATATTATTATTAGTTCAAAATAACACTAGAAACTGATTTTATAAATGTATTAGTTCAAAATAACACTGAAACTGATTTACATTAGGATTAGGATTAGTTATTATAACTACTAGTACATGTAGGATTTATAGCTCATGTTAACTAATGTAGTTAAATAATGTTAACAAATGTAATCTTTTTGTAAAGTGTTACCAGAAAATCATATTTGAGGAGGTAGAGAGCTTTTTGACTTGGGCCAGAAAGTAACCACCTAGCAACCACATTTAACACCCTAGCAACCATCCAGAACACCTTAGCAACCAAATAACAACACCCTGGCAACCATTCACTGAACATCCTTGCATGGCAGCCTGTTTTATACAGACAAACTATTATGGGAAGACTCACCATCTGTGATCGGGACAAGGACACAGAAGACACAACATAGACTGTGCTGAGCGGGCGTTTCTGTGACGTGCCTCAAGACGTCCTGAGACTATATTTAGTCAGTTCAGTAATATGGTGTGATATAATGATTGACGCACTGGGCCTTTATCACAGGACTCTTATCACACTTGACTTAATATCCCACAAATCAGTAACTTGATTGTGACTTGATTGAGACCTTGTGATGTGGAATAAACTCAAATGAAATAGACGGATGTTGTGCTGAATTATAAAAGCATGGCAGCGGGTCAGTAATCTGCACCGGGGTTGAAAGCTTAAATATTTCGGCTGATCCGAGACCAGTTCTGGCTCTTGCCAAAAGCATTTGTTAGATAATAACATGCATGATATCACAACCAGAATGTCTAATCAAGCCCAATATCATGTCCTTTCTTCTTCCAGTTATTCTTTACATATTCTCTTCTGCCAACAACAGTCTGTGGATAATATTTCATAATGATATACTGAAGCATCAATATCACCACAGTCACAATCTGAGCTCTTTTGACTGGATTTAAAAAAAAGATTTTAAATGTATTGTTATTAAGATTAACTGAAATTATTATTAACTGAAAGTGAGGGCACACTTTACCAGTGTTAACAATGTGAAACTATGAATTCAATTGAAACAGTTAATTGAAATAATGATGAAGCTAATATGAGCTAAATAAAAAAAAAACTAATGTAAATGGCAAAAGCACATAAAAATATGAATTCTATAAATAATACTAATATAACACTGCGCAGTGTGCGATTAGGGAGTATTAGATGTAAACAGCATTCATGTATCACATGACAGGAAGCAGACTGATTTAGCCCTGAGTCACTGTGATTCAAATAAACATGGTGAAAAGTGACCGTTTACACTTAATTGACCTCAGTAGTGGTTACTAGTGGCAATGGTTTATAAACCAGTAAAAAAAAAACATGCATAAAAATATAAATCATCATATTTATTTTCATATAAAACATCAGAATAGTTATTTATCACTAAATGAGTAAGTTTCAAGCATTTTGACTTAATTATATTTAAATACATTTAAATGCATAATAGTTATATAAATACACTTGGATGTCTTATTTACATATTAATTATATTTCAATACAATTTAAATATATCTATTTATATATCTAAATCATAGCTATTAGTTTTTTTCTTATGTTTAATGTCAACTTTGTTTGATGACGTTTCCAAAGATTCCAAAAGAACAAAGTAACATTGTTTCAAGTGAAGTGAAACTTCGACAGATCTCACTGACTAACTGCTACACACACACACACACGCACACACACGCACACACACACACACACACACACACACACACACACACACACACACACACACACGCACACACACACACACACACACACAGACTGTGAAAATCACCCAGGAGATTCGCTTTCTTTGGAAAGACAAAGCTGAAGCACAGCAGCCCTCCATCTCTTTCTCTCCACATTCACACCCCTCAGACGATCTCACTCCCACAACACATTTCCCATGATCCTGTCTGTCTGTCCGTCCTCCGTTTTAAACCAGTGTCAGTGTGTTTTTGAAGCCTGCTGGTGCTGTGAGAGCCGCAGGCGGTAAGCTGAGCCTTATAATTTTCTGGAGAGCGCTCCACACAGACACACGGATCGATGTGAAGGCCCGTGGGCCGCAGTGAACCTTTAAATGTGACCCGCTCTGCAGCAGCAGCAGAGCTCCAAAGCAGCTCAAAGTCAGTGTATTTCTGTCCAGGAATCAGATCAGATGGTGCTGCAACAGAAACATGATGAGATGCGTGTCTGTTAGATGAATGTTGCATAGTGTTTGTGAGACAGAGCTGGTGAAAACGACTCTTCCATGTCTGACATAAAGTTTCTTATTGCATAATACAAAATAATCATCATAAATGAGCTACTGACAGCTTTGCCATTGCAAATGACTAACACGTATCCGAATCAGATAGAGCCAATACAATAAGCAGTTATGCGTAGCAAAAACATGCCAAGTTAGGCTACAATTCATCTAAAAAAACTAATAATAATAAAAAAAAAATATATATATATTGATGCAAGAAAATGAAGCATATTTTTTATTTTATACAGTATGCTATTCATGAAGCATAAGCATATTTGACAAATATAAAAAAAAAAAATGATTATAAATTTTTATACAAAATGTCAATTTCATATATTTTAATATACAATAAAGATATATTAATTAAATATAGTAAACATTTTTAGCATTGTATTACAGTAATGACACATCTGAGCATAAAGATAGAACAAAATATACAAAATAATATAAAACAAAAATACAAAATGGAGAGTTAAAATGTGATTAAGTCTCATGAAAATACTGTCAAGTTTATATCCTGCAATAAATAAATAAATAATAGACCTAAAATAGGCTTAATTTTCTTTATGTAAATTAAGCATTTTTTCCCCCTTATGATTTGATGCTTAAATCTGACCTGGGTGTTTTAATGTCAAGTGCATGACATCACTCATCACATGAATTATGCAGTGAATGTTTCTCTGTGTGTATTATACAACCTGACGTTCACATGTCTCCCTCTAAGTGCCTGGATCTGTCCCATCCATAATTCATAACTCAATGTCTCCAAGCTTCGGCCCGAGCACATCAGGAACTCGGCATGAACTCTGAAGAAATCCTTCACTGAATTATTTCAAAAAGATAAAGAACAAGCCTTTGTTTGAAAGGTCACATTCTCAACACTATATCTATTGTTTCATCACTTCAAACCCACGTATCCATCATGGTTTGCCCAGGTTATTTTGAATACATATTCTTGAGCTGCATTAAAGCATCTCTGCATAAGAGACCTGCTGCTCCGCCGACTGGTGCTTTTAGCTCTGAGTGAGCTGCTGCAACTAATGCACCTCTGCACGTACATTACCAGCCACACATGATGCACCGCCAGAAACACCACCCATTTTCTCATCTGGAACCACTTCAGCATGCTCTTAAAGCATATTACCACCAATCAGCAATTAGCAAACAGTCCTATGAGTCTAAACATCTCATCAACAGCGAATAATAAACATTTTACAGCCCTAATAATAAGCCATTACAGCAATCAAATGAATTATACAATCCTCCGAAAACATAGAAATGCACAAGAGGATCACAAGAACCCAATATTTCTCAGATCTAGATTTGTTGAAAAGCTCTCCTTTTTTCCCACTAGAATAAGGCACGGTCTCAAATATCCCTGAGACCGAGTCAATCCTCAAAGCCTTCAGAAGACTCTCAGTCGGAGTAAAAAACGTTCTCTCAAGCCATACTGGGGATTGGCTGTATATCAGAGACGCAAGATGACATCTGAGTGTGTTTGGCTTGTATTTGTGATATTAAAGGAACAACTGTTGACGTGTTTGATTGGCAGATTACAAGCCACAACAGACACTGCTATATTCTGCCAATATTGCAAATGGAGGTAAACCGGCATCAGCCAATAAACTGTCAGCTCTTCTTGTTCCTTATGAAAGACTGTGGGAATCGTGATTGGGAGATTCGCTCTGAATCATGCATGTGCTCGGTGGAATCAAAGTAAACGTTTAATGAAGGGAGGGACACTCAACTGTGCACTAACAGCAGTATGAATGGCCGTTTGTAATGAGAATTTTTGGGAAGGACACGTGAGGTTTCCTGGAAGCATCTGAGCTCACGGGGTTGGGGTTTTGCCAAGGAAACACAAAATACTCTGGGAACATGCTTTTGCAACCACAATAAAAAAGTATAAACAATAATAAATAAAACATTTTGGCAATATTATAATATTTCTTATTTTATATATTTTTGTATTGATCATATTTAAGTGTATTATTGCTCTTTTCCAGTTTCAGGTTATAGTAGCAGCCAATGGGGAGTCTTGAATGTCAGAAATAGACATTTATGAATAATATATCAGCAGATGCCTTCATCATCGGGTATGTCTCGGATTACCATTACTATTGCATACACCGGGAAATACAGATAATTACCAATAAAATGCATATTACAAGAAATTATAAGAACAATATTCAATAAAAACAATCACAGACTGACTTACACTACCTTCTAAGATACCTTCCTATATACTTGCAACAAAAACAATCCATCATAAAGATAGAAATACTGACTATAAATGTCCAATTTCCAACACAGAGCTCTGATCTGTTGGTCAACGATTAATAAAGTTCATTGAGATTTAATGAAGAACCGAAGCAACCGATTAAAGATGTGCTGTATGCATTAGCAAAGCCAATTTTTTTTATCAAATATTCTTATAACCTTAATCACCTCCATCTCAAGAAAAGCTAAGATTATAATATGATTATTTAAAACGGTTATAAATCAAGCCAGACTTAATGGAGTTTGGTTTCATTTGGCTTTGGATTTTTAGGTGGTTTCAGTGACGGTCTTTGTACTCGAGTGCATATGAAGGACTCCTGAAGCAGACGTGTTTCTATGTGACTCTGTCAATCTTATTATCCGTGAGCATGTTTGCTGGCAGCCGTCGCCCTGTGCTAACCTTCAGCGCAGTCCACTGCAGTCAGCAAGAGTACACTGCCTCTACTAATGAAGCTATGAATAAACTCAGGCTGTGGGAGTATAGACGAAATGCATCCGTCAAGAACATCATTTACTCTGCGACTCTGTAACGTTAGTTAACATGCTGCAAAACTATTATTGCTTACTCAGGCCTTTTGAGATAGCTGCTGAGAATTTAAAACTAGATAATTAGAACTAAATAATGTAGCAAACAAACAGGTTAGAGCAGACACACAATCTCTGAGCGCACTAGACAGGCACAAAACAACATTATTCACTCAGAGCACAGACTCCATTGAACACGAAGGATCGCCTTTTGTGTATGATATTTATTTTTGTACAAACAAAATCACCGGCACTGGCTGCTTTATTTCTGCTGTTGTAGTCTCTGATTCACCACAACTGCAGTTTCAGTATAGCACAGTCTCTAGTGTGTATGATTTACACTTGCTTTGCGTTTTTAAGATTCATGTAGTTAAAAATAGTGGAGAAAAATCTAATTTTGTAACTAGCAATTTTTTTCTACTATAATCTGTTCTATCCTCTTCTATTCTACAGTTTTCTGTTCTACACACATCGCATGTCAAACTATCTTTGATATTTTGGGCAAAGTTCTATTATTTTCTACTCTTTTCAATGACAACATTTTTGCCAATATTCTATTAATTGTTCTATTCCACTCTAACGTTCTATCCTTTCCTTTTCAAAAACATAATACATGTTGTCAATATTCTTTTCCATAACATAACATGAACTTATTTATAAAAAAAATGTATGCATTTATTTAATAATTTGCAATAGTCTATTTTATTAAACTCTTTTCAATGATAACATTACCGGATTTCTGACAATATTCTATCCTATTGATTTCTATTCTTTTAATAACATAACACAAAATAATATAATATACATATTGTCAATATTCAATCCAAAACATGACACGAACAGCCTATGCAAAAGTATATTTGATTCTACTCTATTCAATAATAACATAAGATTTTTTTTTTTTACAATATTCTATACTTTTTTATTATTGTTCTTTTCAGTAGCATATCACAACAACATATATGTTGTCAATATTCTATTCCAAACATAACATGACATTATCAGATTTGAGCAATAATCTATTCTGAATTAATTCTATACTCTTTTTGATAATAACATAAGCAGATTTTTGCCTAATAGCCTATTCTATTGTTTTATATTATTTAACATAACATAACATTTCTTGGCAATGTTCTATTCCATAACAGACATGAACTGATTTTTGGCAATAGCCTATTCTATTGTTTTCTGTTATTTTCCATAACATAGCATAGCATAGCATAACATCTAACATAACATTATTCTATTCCACACCATGACATGACCAGATTTTTGGGAAAAACTCTATTCTACTTTGTTGTTTTCCATTTGATTCTGTTCTATAACATAAACGCATAACAGGCCTTTTGTTTGAAAAGCATGTTCGGTGATTAACGTCACAAGAGGAGAATGAGCTGTACCTCGTGCAGCTGCTCCAGCTCCTGTCTGAGGGTCTCCTGCTCGGCCTCGAGCTCCGCATACTGCTGTTTGAGGCTCTGGTTCTCCTCCAGCACCGCTAGCCCGCACTCCGCCGCCCGGACCTTCTCCCGGTTCGCCTCCGCGAGCTCGCGGGTCAGCCGCTCCACCTCCGCCCGGTAATGATCCACCGACTCCCCGCATCCTCCTCCACCTCCCCCAGCAGCCATCGGGCCGGCCCGGCCCCTCCACTGCGCTGGATGGACGGATAGATGAACGGATGGATGGAGGCACCTGCGCCTTACCCCAACCTCCAATACACAGTCAATGATCCAGACATATCAACAGCAAAAGACGAACGAATTGAAGCCCAAAGCAAAAATTAATCATCGCGATCCTGAAAGGGGCCTCGCTTTCTTTTTCTTCCTTTCTTTCCTCCTCCTCTTTTTCTGCTTGCTCATGGGTGTCGGGGCGCCATCATCGCTAGGACGGAGAGAAGTGACCCGCCTCACTTCGGCTCTCCTCCTGCTGTGACGTCAGCGCATCTTGCTGCAGCCCTGAGCTCATGCATATGAATCGAGTCGCGTTCGAAGCTTCGTAAGCTTCCGGGAGCGCCCCGGCACGTGACTTCATTAATATTCATAAGCTGCGCTCCCTCAACAGCGAGATCACCACCAGCGCCTGTATACAGTTTTTTTTTATTTCTTTGTGTATGCTGAACAATTAACATTAACAGTTAATAACAAACATGACAATCACATTTTATAAAAGAAAAAGGATAAACAAGGAGGTATACATCAATAATCACAATGGTGAGAAGGAGTTAACTTATATAAACGTATCCATAGTTCTGGTTGCTTTCCATCTTGAGAGTCCTTGAAGAGTTTCAAAATAAATCCTTGAGTCAGTTTTAAAGTGGGAGATATTGTGCTTCCTTTCTGACAATTTATATGTGTGTATGTAAAACTTACCTTATAAGTTTTATTAGAAGATTTCGTATAAAAATGTGACTCTTATCCATATTGTTTTTTATCAAAATAAAATATAACATCTCTTTTCCTTATATTAATTTTAGATCCACTCAACATAGTAAATAAACATTCAATATCAATCCATTTTTTTAAATGCATAATAAATATGCATAATAATAAATACAATGATGCATAATAATAAATAATACATTAATAATAATAATAAATAATACACAATGAATAATAAATAAATACATAATAAATAATAAATAATAAATAAATGCATAATTTATAAATAAATGCATAAATAAAATAATAAATACATAATACATAATAAATAAATGCATAATAAATAAATAAATGCATAATAATAATAAATACATGCATAATAAATAAATAAATGCATAATAAATAAATAAATTAGCATAATAAATAAGAAATAAATACATAATATGTATTTATTTATTATTCATTGTGTATTATAAATAAATGCATATACATAAATAAATATTACATTATGCATATTTATTACATTTATAAATAAATGCATAATTATGCATTTATTTATAAATAAATTATAATAAATATAATAATAAATGCATAAATAAATTAATAAATGCATTAATATAAATATTATCATTATTAATAATTATAAATAAATGCATAATTAATTACATAACAAATATAAATAATAAATAAATGCATAATAAATACATATAATGCATTATAAATATATAAATATATATAATAATAAATTAATAATACATAAATAAATGCATAATAAATAATACATAAATAAATGCATAATAAATAAATACATAATAAATAAATGCATAATAACAAATAAATACATAAAAATAAATGCATAATATAAAATAAATAAATGCATAATAAATATAAATAAATACATAATAAATAAATACATAATAAATAATAAATAAATAAATAAATAAAAATACATAATAAATAAATGCATAATAATAAATATAAATAAATACATAATAAATACAAATAAATAAAACATAATAAATAAATAATACAAAATAATAAATAATAAATAAGGAAAGAAATAAAAATAAAAAACAATACAAATAAATAAATATAATAAATAAATAAAACATAATAAATAAATAAATAATAATAAATACACAATACAAAATAATAAATAAAGGAATAAAAAATAAATAAAAAAGAAAGAAAGAAATAATAAAGAAAGAAAAGAAAGAAAGAAAGAAATGCATTTCTCTAAAACAATTTGTACAAGCAGCACCACACAATGGATTTCCTGCAAAAGCCTGTAACTTACTCACAATCTTTAGTTCATCTCTCAAAAGTATTTGTCAATGAACAGATCAGTGCCATCAGAATGAAAAGTCCTTGTGTCGTTGTTCACAAGCTTACTTTGCTTATTGGTGTTGTCAATATAACACTGCACTCTGCTAGTATTTCCTGCTGTAAACTATGGCAACAGTTTGGATGACAGTTACTGTACTGTACTGAAATGCAGAAGGCTGCACTTCTTATCTTATCTATGCCATATATCCATTTCAAAAGTACAAATTTGATGTATGTGGGGATATTGATTGAAAAAGACTGGATATGATTCACAGTTACATTTTTACTAGTGGTCTGACAAAAAAAAAGAAAAATGGCCACAAAAGCTAAAATAAAAATGAGAAAGTCCACTGTCAGATTTTGTAACTCTTGTGTTGTCCTTGGTCTATATATGCTTTCTAAATGAAGGCTCATGAGACCTTTGAGCTATTTCAGAGAACTGGGTTGTCATTGGTTGATCTATAGTCAGGATTCACTTGAACGATTCAAGATAAATTTGCACAAAAAGTCTATAGAAATGTGCAGAAAATATGCTTGACAGTTTATGACAACTAGATCGACCATTTTGCATTCACCGTAATGACTTCTACGATGAACTAACTGTTTTGAGGGGTACGACTATAGCACAGAGAAATATATAACACATTTTGAGCAACATGACAATAGTAACTGATGATGTAGGAAACCACAGACAAATGTAATCAATTGCATGGATGTACCAAAGCAATCGCAACTTGTTCAAAAGAATGAGAAGCTTTTTATGATGTGCACAAGTGACTAGATGATGTGGAGGTTGAACAAGTAGAGCATTTCATTTCTGATCTGAGAAGAACTGTAAGCTGACTTTGGCCCTTTTATCTATCAGTCGAAGCTTCTGATTGGCGTGTAGACTCCTGGTGTTTCCACTTTGTAATTGTGTGCTAATTGAGCTCAAACTTTGCAGACTTGAGTGAACAATATTGAATATAGTGCTTTCTAAGTGACCACATGGTGACGTGATTTGTGTAGAGTTTTGCAGTAACCAGTTCACCAAATCTGACTCATGTGTTAAAGCAGAGGAAATTGGTAAGTTTAGGGAAATGGTTGTGCTTTATTAAAAATAATTTTAATTAGACTTTCAGTTCAAAAGCCTGGTTATAGTGTTTCAGCAATCGAGAAAAACTGTAATCGTTAACATTTTCAGAAATAACTAATTTAATTAGGCAACACATTTTTTTTCTCGGTTACTGTAACTGATTAAAATTACATACATTTTGTAATTACATGTAACTACTTCCCCAAACTGGTTATAATCATCAATGGGTCATTTAGTTTGATGTAAACAATGCATATTGCAGTCTGTTTGGGGGGTGATTCGCTAAAAATGCCACAAGAGGGCAGAAGTCTACCGAATATTGCATGCCAACAAGACTGCACGCTAATTATATATATTATACCAAAAACTGTATATATAAATCCTTGAAAGGGACTATTGATTATTCACATTCACGTCTATGTTTGTCGTATGCAAGTCTTACGTCACTGTTCAGCATGTGAACGTGTTTTACCCCGATCCAACATTCGCGTATCACTCTGCAAATATTGATTAATCCTCATCTATTGACCAATTAAATCGCGGGTTTTCTGCCGTAGTCAGAAGGGTGCTGATAACACCGAGATAGTGCTTCATTGCATAAAGGCTGTAAACGAGGGTGAAAAGTTGAACATTTGGAAGAGTAATGATGTCAAGGTAAGGCCACGGCAGTAAAATAAACACAAGTGTTTGAAGCTGCAGAAAAGAACAAAAAAAAAGTGAACGCGCCACAACACAATATGAATCAGTAGACTGGCTATTTCTATAAAGACAGTATATTTCGGTTTTAACGTGAGCTTTGTATTACTTTATATGAACACAAACAATGTTGAACCAAAGCAGCTTTAATAACATGACAGTCTCTGGTTAAACAGAGATTTCCTTGATTTTACGAACTCCAACAACATGATGCCCGATTCACAAATTAATAATTCCTTCGAGTCGGATCTTTGTAATGATTTTTATTGTACAAAAAACTAAAAAACAGACAATCATTGCACATATTAAACCGCTGCTTAATTCTCATTGCTTCCAAATATATTTGATGTATTTGATATTGAATTGTTTTTATTATTTCAGGCCCTTTTCAACACTTTTTCCATCAGATTTTACTTTCTGTATATAATAGCAAGCAATTATAATAATGAAATCAAACATAAACGCTACTACTAGGAGATTCACAAAATAAATGACTACTATCAGGGATCTTCGATTAATTGTTTGATCCGATTCGGATTTGTTCACTAATCGAACCGAATCATTTGAGTCACTGAAGCATGAACGATTCGTAATGAGCCAAGCAAGCCATGAAGCATTTAAATGAGCTGAATCATCGCTAAAACAAAATGCACTGCCACACATTAAATGACAATAAATACCCTTATTAAAAACCATTTAAAAACTCGTCTATGCAGTCAGGCAATTTACCAAACCATAATGTGAAGAACACGTGATAAAAGAATCAATGAATCATTTTTGTGACCGCACTTTTTTGTTGAAAAAGTCTCTACTCTTACTACTTTTACCAAATCTTTCTGTGGCATAAATAGTAAGAGTATATGCTAGCTCTGACATAGCTTTGTTGATTTACTGGGATAAATATAATCTTTACCGTCAGACTCTCACAAAATGAATGCAATGTATAAAAATACAAGTGTACATTGTAAGCAGCTCAGACAGATTTTCGTGTTCACCGTTTAGTGCAAAGTCACTTTGTCATAAATGATGACGCACAAATTAAATCCATCTCAAAGTCCAATAAAAAGTTTGTTTATTTTACCATTTAATGAGGAATGTGTGCCCAAGTTTACTTTTCTATGACACTTTGGATTTATGTTAAAAAAAATGAGCTGATATGCATAATACAAATGAACATTACAAGAAACCAAGTCAGAACAGTTTTTAAAATTAAACTTCAATATCAGATAAATAATACAGGAGACAGGGGCATGTTGTCACATAATAGTTGTCACTATAAGAATTTGAGTGAAAAATTGTTATTCACAAAAGCTTGATTTCGCTAGGAGTGGTTTTCTGTTGGTTTCAAGCTAAACATTTAGTGATTTCTGTCCTCCAGCCTGAAAACACGTGGATTTATTTCGTGAATCCTTGCCCTCAGATAACTCCAGACTAGAGTTTGATTTGTGCTGTTATCTGATGTCTGTTTTCCTTCAGTATTCACCACGCAGTCACCCTTGCGTTTGCCCTCTCTACCCGTCCTGACCTGCCTGTGAACTCAGTCAAATTAAGATAAGACCGAACTTTATGGCTTAAGAGCCAATAAACTAATTCAGTCATAATTAGAAATTTCAACAACAAAATTCATTTATGGCACCATATCAATTCAAGTTTACAAGTTCATCTCTTGGAGGGCGGCGATAACATCATGATGCCTCTTAATAGAACACTTGTTCTAAACAATTAGCTAAATGTATATTTAGGTTGTTTAATTAACCACAGACACATGCACACATATATAATCTACAGTTTCATGCCACTGGATGTGAAATTGAATTATAGATGTCATGCTTGTCAGACAATACATTGATTTATGTGCATGAGTCTGAATGTACTATGTTTCTCTTTTTTTAAGATGAAAATATCATCTTCAAGGGACTGGAAATGGTATTGCATAATTTGTCGTGCGTGATTCTGGGTATCGGTGAGGGCTGTGTCACAAATGATTGTATTCACTGACTGGTTTTATCAGGGTTTTATTGTGATGAGATAAGGAAATTGATTTACAACTTGCCACACACGTTCATCACTTCACGTATGATTTCTGTTTTCAAATAAAAAGTCTGTTCTTAAATACAAAACGCATGATACAGTGATCTTTATGTACACCAGGGTGGAAAAGCTGTTAATAATCGATATACTACGAGACATGATACGTCCTTATATTCTCAGAATAGATCCTTGATCTTCATTAGACTGAAGCTGAACATGTCTCTTTTGCAGCGGCCCATGAAAGCGCTGAGGTCAGAAGTATGAGCGGTGTTGAAGTCTGGCACGTTCAGGAGAACCAATGGGAGGACAGCTTGACTCCGGCAGCCAGAACTTCTGGTGGAAACTCAGGTACTGGAATCAGAAACAGGATATTTCTATTCAGACACTTTTCAATTCATTTTTCGTGATGAAATCGAAATAGTGACAGATCTTTTCATCTGTATTGTGATGTACATTTGAGTGTAAAAGATTAGCGAATAAATGGAGGGCGGGACTTGGTTCTACGCAGTGGTAGCTGATTGGGCGTTGAGATGTAGGCGTGGCTTGCATGGGCGGAGTTTAAGCACACTAAATGATTGGAGAAGTCCTGTACACTGTAAAAAAATAAGTTGCTGCCTTAAATTTTTAAGTGCAATTAACTTAATTGTTTAAGTCATTTCTATAACTGGCTTAGAAAAATGAGTTAAACCATGTACATGCAAATTGAAGTTGAAAATTGCTTAACTTGTTTTATGAGTTAAATATGAGTTAAAGTTATATAAAAACACGTCATAATTTATTGGTCATATAATGTTTTACAGTGTATACATCTGATGTTTCACCAGAAGATCCAGTTGTCTGATTAAACATTATGAGGTCAAAACATAAAAAAATTAAATTAAGCAAATGTACAACAGAATTGTTGCCAATAAGATCCATAAATTAATTTACAAAATGTACAGCTTTATTAATACACAGTATGGGATTTGAGTTAGATTTTAAAATCACTTTTCTTTGCATAAAGAGGATTTAGCAAGTCTTTTTATATTATATTAGCTAGTCTTTTTAAGTTTGATATATTATATTATATTAACTTGTCAATATGTGTCTTTATATAAATTCATTTATCACCCCACATAACTATTTAAACCATTTCAAAAAGCTGAAATGTGATTAAAATAAAGAGTAATTTGTGTTTAGTTTGTAGATCTGTTTTTTTTTTATCTAAATAAAACACATTTTATTTTGATCACAGTGTTTTGGGAAGCTTAGTCCAGTCACTGGGCAGAGGATGGAGGGGAATGGAAGTATTTACCGGGACACAGAGGACAGGGGTCAGGAGGTGAGTGTGTTTGGAGTCTCTCAGCACTGTCAGCGGTCTGTGTGCTGCTTTAGCTTCACTGCGCCTCCACTTCGCCCGCCGGTTCTGGAACCAGATCTAAACCAATGTGATACACAACTGGACTTGTAGGCAAACTTTATGATGCACACATTTCCTAAACTTTCCTTATATATACGATAGAATGGATGGATGGATGGATGGATGATAGATAGATAGATAGATGATAGATAGATAGATAATTTATCTGCTTATTTATCTTTCTTTTTTCACACCTTTTAGTTTTTGTTTTTGCTTAAATAGGCCAAAAATTGAGGCAAACTTTGTGATGTAAATTCTTTTTACAAAATTGATTGTAATTTTTTTCTGAAAACTACAAAAAAACTACTATATATATATATATATATATATATAGTAAAATATACAAATATAATATGATATATTATGTAAAGATATATTAAGGCATTGTAGTTACAAATATTAATTGAAAATGTAAATATGTATGTAAATATATAATATTAATTGATAATATATTATAAATATATGTAAATATACAAATACTTTATATATTAATATTGTAAATATACTTAATATTATAAATATACAAATATTTGCATTTTATATTATATGTTGTGAAAATTAGTACCTTCATGAGTATTAATTAATCACGCTACTCAAAAAGCGCTACTTGCACTGCATAATATTTAAACAGTGATGGAAAACAAGATTCTGCAGTGTCAGTATATTTGAAGTGGTGTTTTCAGCAGCGTATAGTACCTGAACTCTTCCCTCGGACAGCTGCGTTCGACAGGCGAGCTGGTCTCTGGTGTGAACGTCAGGATAGTGTGTTTCCTGAAAAACTCTCTCCAGCTCCTCCAGCTGGCTCACGGTGAACGTGGTCCGTACCCGTCTGCGACCGGACCGACGAGCTACCGTCAGAGATGCATTCAATATAAATACATTCACATAGGTTCAAAAATACAATGAAAGAGAGCACACCTGTGTATGGACTGATTGTTGGAGTGTCCGTCTTTATCTGGTCTGAGTACATCCAGATGTTTTAAGTTTCTTGTCTGTTCTGTCAGCTTGGACACCCAAACATGAAGGTTTTTTCAGTATTTCTTCAATAGAGTGTGACAGAAGTCGTGGGCTGTTTGTGGCCGTCCTGCTCTCACCGGATGACGTCTCCACATGCTTCTCTAACGCTGCATCAACTAATTGCATTGTCTCTGAATCTTCTTCAGTGTGTCAAAAGTTCAGGATACTATCCCAGAATGACTTGAAGCTCTCCAGCTTTTGTGTAATAGTAAGCAGCGTGAGTCTGTGTGTGTTGATATGACTGAAGCAGTCATAGGAGGCGTAGCAGGTTTACTGAGTAACAAACCTCCTCAGTCATAAAAACTCTACCTCATCATGAAGTGGTGCACATTTTACATCTCTAGCCAAATCACCAAAGACTTGAGATTGGCACTCTTGAACATATATTGGCACTTTTTGTAGCAATGTAACAGGGTTTGCGCTATTGGGATTGGTTACTAAACACAGCGCAGCAATCACTATAACTTCTTGTTAAGTTTATTAAAAGAGCATTTCATGTAAATTATGACAACAGTTTTTAATGAAGCAGTGTTATTTTGGCAAAGCTTCATTAATAGTTTGTAGTGCACAGATGTGTGTGAGAACAGTAGCTGTTTATGCAGCACCTGGTAACGCTTCTTTAGACGACAGTGACGTCACGTGGTCAGCTCTAGAATTACACTTTTATTAAAGTTGCTGGACGCAATGATGAAAATCGAAATTGCATGGCTTTTAATCCATGCATGTTAGCTTTCAGGTCAGCTATATTGCCAGTGTAAAGAATACATATTTAAATACATCCATTACATACATACCAGACATATAGTTAAATTGCATTTAAGAGTCTTATTTGACAAATACAAAAAAGTTGTATAGAAAATTACATAGTTTATAATTTAGTATTGGACATCTACATCAGGGTTATTATAGTTAACTAATACTAATACCATAAAAAATACAATTTCCGTTGCATAAAATAAAACAAATATTAACTGGAATAAAATAAATATAAAAAACTTTGTTTGGTTCAGCTAGATGCTAAGGAACCATTTCTCATTTATCTAAAATAATAAAAAAATATATATAAGCTACTAAAAATAACAAAAACACAATCAAATATTCAAACTTTAACTACAACTGAAATGGAAATAGAAATATATAAAAAATAGAATATATAATAAAAACTATAATAGCATCTCAATAACACTAATATAATAACGCATTAAATATAAATGCTGTTTTCTGTGATTTAAAAAAAACTTTTTAACTCATCTTATGTCGTGTCATTTGACAGACGCTTTATTTCATGCAGATATGACTATAAACAGGCATGTGTGTTGTGTGTGTGTGTGTGTGTTGTGTGTGTGTGTGGTGTGTGTGTGTCTGTTGTGTGTGTGTGTGTGTGTTGTGTGTGTGTGTGTGTGTGTGTTTGAGTGTGTGTGTGTGTGTGTGTGTGTGAGCGTGTGTGTGTGGTGCGTGCGTCGTGCGCGTGCTGCGTGCGTGCGTGTGTGGTATATGTACCACCCTCTCTAGCAGACGTTGCGGGAGCAGAGTACAGTAGGGTGAAAGTCATTTCAAATACTCATAGAGCCCGAGCTGAATAATTCACTAACACAAACTATTTATCCACACACTTCTAAAAGTCCTTCTGTGGAAACACAGGAGCAAGGCCACATATGCAGAGCAGAAGTCCTTCATGGACGACTCCAGGGACAAACATTCATCTATATTTTATCACATCGAGCACTTTCGTCTGTGACTGACGTGTCTCTGGCTGAATCTGTGTGCCTCTGTTTATCTGTGCTGTGTTTCACGATTCTGGAAGCACTTGAAAGTCTTTTACCCCCAGAGACACTAGATGGCATCCTAAGACATGTAAAGAAGTGTGTATTTTATGTAAATCAGTCTCAGGAACCGTTTAAATGTGTCTGACACTCCTTTAAATTAAATCCTGTTCTGAAACTGTATGTGAACAGGTTTATAGCTCAAAATCATGAGGCAATACCACACCTTAATCAGAACAAAATCACACTGTATGCTTTCCAGATATATATAAATATCAATTATTTGATCAGGCTTCCAAGAGTCAAGACATTTAATGCCAAATTAAATGCAACTTAAATTTAAAGATTAAAAATGCACATTTTTATGTGCCAGGATGTTGTAATTAAATGTTGTAATTAAAATATTTAAAGTCAATCAGCATGTTGAATCAGAACTGTTTTATATTAAGCTGTAACGTGCATTGTGTATATAATGCACCATACCATTCCAAGCATACTTAGCATGCTATACTAAATTGATTAATGTAAGAATGTGAATAGTTTCTTTTCGGCTTCACTTTCTCTCTCCCTCCGTCTCCGGCATCTGCTGCTCCTCTGACAGTCGACCTTTTCTCCCCGAGTCTCGGCGGTAATCTGTCTCTCTGAGAGGCAGGAGTTGTGCCAGATAGCTTTATTTCTGCAGTCTGAAGCCACAAATGGATTACACATTCAATTAACACACAATCCCTCCTGTGCTCGCAGCCTCACGGTCAATTTACATACCGACAATACGGCACGGTTTAACAACTCCAATATTCCCTTACAGCAGCGGTTGTCAACCTTTTATGACCTGAGATCCCTCAACATGATGAACCCAGAGGTCCTGTTATAAAACAAAATAACCACATTATAATTTATGTTTCAAATTAGAAATAACTTAAATGAATATAAATAGATCAAAATAGTAAAATAAATAGATTTTAGACAATATATTTTATTTTATATGTTATATATATTTAGGAATTAGGACACTCCTAAATATTTTTTTAATATTTAAAAAAAATATTTGAATTAATAACAATTAATCACTTTAAATAATGTTTTAAGTCATTTGTTTTTCAGTCCACTGTCTCCCTGCCGTACTTTCATGGGCCCCTAGGGGTCCATGGACCTTCTTTTGAAACCCTTGGCTTTACAGGATGAAATTGAGTTTGTGACTAATAACTCTGAACTGCAAAAGTGTGGCAATATCACACCTGTTCACTCCGAGCCTGCTGCTAAAGGGCACAGGTCTGTAAAAAGTTCTCATGAATGACAGAACATTTGGAGCACGGCTGTGTTTGGAATGAAACGGCAGCGTAGTGCACACTACGTAGTTGTACGTAGTACGTACGACATTGAAGATATCTACCTATTCGGAACCATGATAACAGGTCTTCTGCTGATTGGATTAGGCTTTGCCCTGGGTTATCGTAGAATTAAGAAAACGGAAACAGCTGTCCAAAGCCTCACAAGGCTGCCCGTCATGATTGAAGCAGTGGGCAGAGCGGTCAGCATTGAGACTGAGACTATTAACCGCAATATGGTTTCCATCACGGAGAAGCTCACGGCTTTGCAAAGGAAAATTGATGGTTTTGGAGACCAGAATGGACAAAGAGAGTAGCCGTGGAATTGGAATGCGGCTACTCGCCCCAAGACCAAACAAATCGCAATCTTATCTTTTTCGGCTCCCTTGTACCAGCACTGGACTCGGCCAAGGCCGCTGTTGGAAAATCAACCCTGGGAAGAGCACTGCAGTGGGACGCTCTTGCGTTCCTCCCCCATTGTACAGACACCTGCTGATTACGGACACACACACACACACATACACACATATACGCACTCACCTCCCCACCCCCGATCCCTCGCCTCCGTCACTTTGTACCGCCAGCCTGACAAGCGGGTCTGTGACCAGCGCTAAGATTGGCTGCAGGACCGGATGGCTGCTTGCCGGAGCTGGATTACCTCCCCTGTTGCAAAGTCGTGTCTATGGTGTATTTATGTGCTTTTGTTGCTGAGGTGTTTTTCCCGTTCTCACACTGTACTCCCCAAGGAGCATAGTCTGGGGGTTATTTTTTTCTCCTCCCCTTCCTCATGTTATGCTGTATTTTTCTTCAATTCCCTGTCTTCCTGTCCTGTCTACCCCATTGTATGTATGTTGTGTATGTATGGACAGGTTGATGGCTAATTTCGCTGGTACTTGTGACTAGTGACAATAAAGGGCTACTACTACTATGTACTGTTTGCTAGCTTTAGTAAGTGAACAGTATGTGAAACTATGCAATCTGCAGCAACAAACGTTTTGTTGTCACATGAAACAATATTGACTGTTTAAAGAAGACAAACATTCAAAATGCCATTGCACAAAAAAATAATTTTTAATCTTTAATATCTAATGTTAAAGTCCGCGTGAAATCAAAATTGACTATATTTATTTTGTTAGCACACTTTGCTATTTTTATGGTGAACAATTCATCCATGCAAGTCAATCCACACAAAAATGTGTTTGCCTTCATAATCTTTAATCCAAATCTGAAAATGCTCTTCTCCTCTAAAATGATGGGCCTTCTCTGATGACATCAGTTTGACGGCTTGGGCATGAGCGTGACATCATTAACCACGCCCCTCCAACTGTCAGTGTTCATTTCTGAATGAAACACCTACTTTACTACATCCAATCACTCCGCAGTAGAAAAATCAAGCCATGCCCTTTATTTTCCTCATTCAATACTCTGTTTCTCTCGGAAGTACGTCACAATACGGAAGTAAAAACGGCCGCAAACTTACGGTTCACGCGGACTTTAAGTTGCTTGTAATTTAGCATAAATTGTCTTTATTGTTGGCAGTCTGATCAAATAGTCACTCAAATAAGAAATTCACTTTTAATAAAAACAATGAATATTGTAATATAGCATTCTAAATATTCTAAATAAATATAATTAATATTCTAATTAATTTTAAGTTAATTTATTTATATCAAATGTCTTAACTTTTGCCATTCTGATCAAATAATCGGATCATTCAAATTAGAATTATACATTTACTTTAAACATTTAAAAATGTAATTTAAAATGTAAAATTCCAACATTCTAAAGATTCTAACTATTTCCTTAAATTCAATTTTTTTATATGTACTGCTGAAAGTCATTTATCACAAAGTCATTTGTGAAGTTGTATGCACGCATCCTTTATTTACATGCTTACAGAACATTTGCACACTATACTGCATATTGCAAACATAGTATGCTGGTTCTTTCAATGTCATTAGTTACCTGAGGACTGAGGGGCATGTGATTGGTGCTGTTGGTTGATTTATACAGAGCTGTCACAGCCCCTTTGCCTCGTCTACTAACAGTCGGCATGTCGATGCCAGTCAATTCACCGAAGGTCGATCTCAAACACTACTCCAGAGCGAAGGCTTTGGCACAGCCTGATGGCGCCGCATCTTCCAGGTGGAAGGCATTTGAGCGAGCGCATTTCATGCAACATTAAAGAGACCGCAATCAGTCCAAAGTGCACAAAGTTCCTTCTGGATCTACAGAGGTTTGAAGCAGAATATGCAGCGATATTCAGTCATCAATCTCTCCCAGTTTGAATTTCATTCAGATTATAGCTTTGTGTGATGCACAGAATGATATTTAAGTGATTTATTATCTGATACTGTCATATATACTAATTCAAGGTGCTTTTTGGAGTAAATGGGGACTGAAGAGTAAATAATGAGCATTTTTTTGGGATGAACTGTCCCTTTAAGTGGGTGTTACATCAGAAGGGCAGTTAGTTGCTGCTTCTACTGTATATGGAGGACACACATCAGACTGTTCAGTATGCATCGTACTCTACATGCCTGTATCTATTTTTGACCATCCTTCACTCGCCTAAAGGTCACATGACTCACAGAGTTCCACCAAACAGGCTGGAGTTTCTGTGTGCCGTAGGACCCGCTTCATTATTCCCTCGCTAATTGTCCTGTGTCCTGTTCTGTCTCGGTTCTTTGCTTTTTTTCCCCTTCAAGTCTTAACGGAAAGTTCTTAATCTCGGTAAAGGCACTGCAGTGTCATTGTGCATTCTGTTCACAGTTCACACAGGGAAGCTCGTTTTGGTGCAGACTGGTGGAGTTCGATAGTCTCACATAAAAAAAAAAAAGGATTCGTTTTTTTTTCACACATATTTGCATGCAAGCACACAGCAGCCATCCAGATCACACTAGAAACTACAAAAGAATGCCATGGCAATTGCCTAACTACCACCCACCTTTCCTTAGCAACCATGGAACAACCACACAGCAGCTGCATAGCCAGAGCTGGGTAGAAGCGGATTACTTGTAATCTGGATTACGTAATCAGATTCCAAAAACTAAGTACTTTTAATTAGATTACAGTCGTAATCAGACTACAGTTATTATTAAACTACATAGCAACACCCTGACAACCACCGGCAACAAAATCAAACACAGAGAAACGCCATGGCCTAGAACATCCTAAAAACCACATTGAAATGCCCTGGCAACCACCCACAACTGCACCGCAACTGCATAGCAACATATTGATAACCACCTAGAACACTGTAGCAACACTTTTAAACTACTAGTACTAAGAAGATTTTCGTACATAGCAACACCTTAGCAACCACCCAACTCACCTTAGCAACTATATAACAACACCCCGGCAACCACCCACAATACACTAGCATCCCCAAAAAATGGCAAGGGCAACAATCTGGAACAACCACCCACAGCACATTAGCCACTGCATACCAATACCCTGGCAACCGCTTAGCAATCTGCATACAGGTCTGAACAACCACCCACAGCACATTAGCCACTGCATACAATACCCTGGCACCGCTTAGCAACTACAACACCCGGCAACCATCCACAAACACTAGCATCCCAAAAACATTTCAAGGCACACAATAAGCAACAATACCCTGGCAACCAGCCATAGCACAGCAGCATCACTCGCATGGAACAACTGCCAAGCACATAGCACAAATTCCTCCAGTTTTACTGTTTGAATTTTTCAACATTCCAAAATTCCGTTTTTTTGAATTTTTCTAGACTCCGTTTTAATGGTTAAATTAAATGCTATTAATCACAAAGCATGTCGTATTAATTTAAATCAGGAAACTTACACAATTTAACAGCAATTTATTAAAAGTTTAACAAAGATCAAATTTGTAAGGACCTATGAAACGTTTGCTTTTATTCTAAAAACATTCTCAAATTTATTTTTTTTACCAAACTCTGTGTTCTCATTTTCTGGATTCCATTTTTAAATGTTCAATTCCATCCAAAATTTGGCAAATTCCGTGACATTGTGCTTTATACAGTAAATTCTGTTTTTATGACTGGATTCTGCGAGTTTTTTTTTTTTTTTTTTTTTTTGTGGAAATCATAGGCCCTATTTATTTCCTATCATTCCTTCCTTGAACAGATGATTGCATAACAATCTGTTCTCGTCTTATTGTCATGCAGAGCTGGACACAGATATGCATGTCATCATATAATACACACTGTGAATTGTTAATACAGTCGTTGTGCTGACATGAGAAGGAGTCATGATCATTCACATCTCCTGCTTCTGATTGTTTTCCCAGCATCATTACCCATCAGTCTACATCATGGGAACACAGCGGAGCTCCAATGAGATGTTTCCCAGTTAATGAGGAGTCTCTCGTTGGTTCGGTGACTTACTGCTCTGCCATTGGTGCGCCGCTTGTTATCATACTGATAGAACAGAACGAACAGATCCTTCACGACTTTAGTGACTTTCACAGTAAACTTGATTTATGTGGATTGTAAAATGATAGGACAAACGTCTGTCATTCAAGCTCTGCGTGATCCTGGTGGCCCACACCTTCAAGGGGTTGTGTCATAGAAACAGGGTTTTTACATTTGCATATGCACACTTACTTAATTATTTCCGTGTAAGAGCAAATTCAGTACATCCTACTATTTATTTATTTATTTGGGGTGATTAAAAAAGTGACAAATAACTTAAAATATAGAGATTATTTATTATATAATTATATATAAATGATAATTTACAATTGAACAATATAATTGTAGAAATATTATATGATAAATTTAGACGTTATTGAATTAGTTCATTATTTTTTATTTAAAATGTGAAAAATCGTATTTATTTAAAATGTATATATTTTTATTTATTCTAATATATTTAGTATATTCTACACAGTTTCTGTTGTTTGTTTATTCATTTATAATGTATTATATAAATGCAAATAATTTAATTATTATAAATAATGGAAAGAATAAATTATACATTATATATTAATTTAGTTATTTTGTATATTAGAATGATTTATAATTATATATACATATTATATCCTACAATTTGTATGTATTTATTTGATTAAAATGTGACTTAAAATGTATAAATATTGCAAAATATTAATTTTATATTGTTTAATTTATTAATCTTTGTTTTTTTTTTAAGCCATAACCTGTTTTATCATAAGGATGAGAAACATGCAATGGAAAACATTAATGTGAAAACAAATTATACATAATTTTGCTACAATAAACATACTAAATAAGCATATTTCAGATAAAAAAAGAAAGGCCTCAAAAGTTGATACAGTTTTTAGAGTAAATAATGACCTAATAATGAGCACCATGACCCTGGCATTGCTAGCATAATACTCTACTGTTTGAGCTCCAGGAATGAGCATCAGCATCAGTTAAGCACTTAGCAATCATGTGAGCTGTCCGGCTGAAGTTTGATGGTGTAGTCTCGTGGATGTAGGTGGGCCCGACTGCTTCACCCAGCGGACTCCTTTGTCTCGAAGGCAGAAGCAGACGTGGTTAGCAGCTCTGATGTGAATGACAGTACAGAGGAGAACACTGTCAGGTCAGATTTAGTCTGGCTGCTTTACACTCTCTGATCCGAGACAGACACGGTTTTTGGGCCCATTAACCCTGAAATGAAATCAGCGTCAAGTCAATCGCCGCTCCTCCTCTACCTTCTGTCTTTCGGTATGAGGAGGAGCTCTCCATGCAGCCAGAGGAAGAAGAAATGACGAACTCTAAACCCAGCGACTGGCAGCACATACACAGACGTTCAGTCAGTAAAGTCAATGTCCTGTCCTCTATACAACATACACAGACGTTCAGTCAGTAAAGTCAATGTCCTGTCCTCTATACAACATCAACGTTCAGTCAGTAAAGTCAATGTCCTGTCCTCTATACAACATACACAGACGTTCAGTCAGTAAAGTCAATGTCCTGTCCTCTATACAACATACACAGACGTTCAGTCAGTAAAGTCAATGTCCTGTCCTCTATACAACATACACAGACGTTCAGTCAGTAAAGTCAATGTCCTGTCCTCTATACAACATACACAGACGTTCAGTCAGTAAAGTCAATGTCCTGTCCTCTATACAACATACACAGACGTTCAGTCAGTAAAGTCAATGTCCTGTCCTCTATACAACATACACAGACGTTCAGTCAGTAAAGTCAATGTCCTGTCCTCTATACAACATACACAGACGTTCAGTCAGTAAAGTCAATGTCCTGTCCTCTATACAACATACACAGACGTTCAGTCAGTAAAGTCAATGTCCTGTCCTCTATACAACATACACAGACGTTCAGTCAGTAAAGTCAATGTCCTGTCCTCTATACAACATACACAGACGTTCAGTCAGTAAAGTCAATGTCCTGTCCTCTATACAACATACACAGACGTTCAGTCAGTAAAGATGTCCGTCCTCTTCAGTCAGTAAAGTCAATGTCCTGTCCTCTATACAACATACACAGACGTTCAGTCAGTAAAGTCAATGTCCTGTCCTCTATACAACATACACAGACGTTCAGTCAGTAAAGTCAATGTCCTGTCCTCTATACAACATACACAGACGTTCAGTCAGTAAAGTCAATGTCCTGTCCTCTATACAACATACACAGACGTTCAGTCAGTAAAGTCCTGTCCTCTATACAACATACACAGACGTTCAGTCAGTAAAGTCAATGTCCTGTCCTCTATACAACATACACAGACGTTCAGTCAGTAAAGTCAATGTCCTGTCCTCTATACAACATACACAGACGTTCAGTCAGTAAAGTCAATGTCCTGTCCTCTATACAACATACACAGACGTTCAGTCAGTAAAGTCAATGTCCTGTCCTCTATACAACATACACAGACGTTCAGTCAGTAAAGTCAATGTCCTGTCCTCTATACAACATACACAGACGTTCAGTCAGTAAAGTCATGTCTGTACAAGTCAGTCAGTAAAGTCAATGTCCTGTCCTCTATACAACATACACAGACGTTCAGTCAGTAAAGTCAATGTCCTGTCCTCTATACAACATACACAGACGTTCAGTCAGTAAAGTCAATGTCCTGTCCTCTATACAACATACACAGACGTTCAGTCAGTAAAGTCAATGTCCTGTCCTCTATACAACATACACAGACGTCAGTCAGTCAGTCAATGTCCTGTCCTCTATACAACATACACAGACGTTCAGTCAGTAAAGTCAATGTCCTGTCCTCTATACAACATACACAGACGTTCAGTCAGTAAAGTCAATGTCCTGTCCTCTATACAACATACACAGACGTTCAGTCAGTAAAGTCAATGTCCTGTCCTCTATACAACATACACAGACGTTCAGTCAGTAAAGTCAATGTCCTGTCCTCTATACAACATACACAGACGTTCAGTCAATGTCCTGTCCTCTATACAACATACACAGACGTTCAGTCAGTAAAGTCAATGTCCTGTCCTCTATACAACATACACAGACGTTCAGTCAGTAAAGTCAATGTCCTGTCCTCTATACAACATACACAGACGTTCAGTCAGTAAAGTCAATGTCCTGTCCTCTATACAACATACACAGACGTTCAGTCAGTAAAGTCAATGTCCTGTCCTCTATACAACATACACAGACGTTCAGTCAGTAAAGTCAATGTCCTGTCCTCTATACAACATACACAGACGTTCAGTCAGTAAAGTCAATGTCCTGTCCTCTATACAACATACACAGACGTTCAGTCAGTAAAGTCAATGTCCTGTCCTCTATACAACATACACAGACGTTCAGTCAGTAAAGTCAATGTCCTGTCCTCTATACAACATACACAGACGTTCAGTCAGTAAAGTCAATGTCCTGTCCTCTATACAACATTCACAGACGTGCTTCTGCTGTAAGCTTTCTTTATTACCAGAACCTAGGAGTGGATCTAATAAATATTATTACAAGTATCATTTAAACATATTAATAAACTAACAAAAAAAATGTAGTACTAAATATATAAATAACTGGTGTAGAAAGATTTTTTTTTTAATTGCTCAGAAAAAGAAAGTAACACACTTAGAAATCTGGGAAAACTAAATAATACTTTCTTGTAAAACATGAAAAACTCCAATAATATTTTTTTTTGCAACTTTTTACAAACAAATAAACAAAATGACCGTGTTAAACAAAAGTTGTTGAGGGGTATATTATTTCTGAAGATCATGTCACATTGAAGACTGGATGTAATGATGCTGAAAATTTAGCTTTGATCACAGGAATAAATGACTTTTTAAATATTCAAACAGTTATTTTAAATAGTAAAATATTTCAAAATGTTACTGTTTTTTGTAGTAGTTTTGTGTGTGTGTGTGTGTGTGTGCATGTGTGTGCATGTGTGTGCCCTGCAATTTGTATTTTTTTATCTATAATTTAACATCTAAAATGTATTATATTCATTAATTTATTCAAATGTTTAATTATTTATTTTCCTGTTGTCAACTAAACAAAATCCTATAAAATGAAGTGTTTTTTTGCTGCAGAGAACCATTGAAGAACCATAAGTATTAAAATATAGCTTTATAGTTATTTTCTCAGTTTTGTTTTCTATATTTTCACCACCAAAAAGAAAAACAGCATTTACTGTGCTTTCATTGGCTAATGAGATCAGATCTCCTGCTCTTCTGTCCTGAGGGCTGATTTGGGAACAGGAGGCTTGTCATCTCTGACAAACATCAGATGATGATGATCATCATGACGGTGGTTGCTCCTCGTTAGCCGGCGGCGGTGTGCGTCGTGGTTCCTGTAGTCCTGACCTGTATGACAGCATTACCTGAACCGCAGAAAACAGCTCAGAAAAGGGCAGCGCTGTCAGAGACAATGTTCTGCATCCATCCGTCAGAAATGAGTGTGTGTTTATGATCAAGCATGAAAGAGACATGAGGAAGGATGGACTGTCATATTCACAGATGGATGTTTAGGAATAGCATACTACTTCTGCTGTATCCCACAATGCAACGAGCTCAACATGACCTTCCATATCCATGACCTTCCATATTTATGTTGCATGATATAAACACAGTTTTTAAATGTTGCATGATGCTATGCTGTTGCCAACAACATAGTACCTATCCACTGTGTCCCATATTGTTGCACTTTGATAAATACAACACTGGTTTAAACATAATTTAGTATGTCAGGGCAGCTCTAATGGATAGAGCGTCATAACTCATCTTGGCTCCGGCAGGAATTGTACTTTAAATATGCACAAATGTGCAACTGTGGAGCTCAATAAATTGATTGGTTAAACTAATTAAATCAGTACTGTTATTATAGAGTTTAAGTTTAACTGAATAAATAAAATTTTATTTCAGATAGTTACTATAACAAAATTTCGAGTTTTCTTTTAGTTTAACTTAAATAAAACTAGAATAAAAATTATACAAATTATATAGACATTCATATAGATATGTATTGAAAGAAACATCTTGAAAAAACACAATACAATTACTAAAACTAACTAAAATAAAAATTCTAAATAATAAAACTGTTAGTGGAAGTTTTACTATTATAGTGTGTCAACAATACTCAAATAAAACTAGGATACAGTATCCTACTCAAATATTGCTTGTAAATTTTGCACAATAAACAATACAAATAAATGGCAAGTAACATTAAGATAATAGTCTCTTGTTAAAATAGTCTCTTGTTAAACTCCAATAATCCGTCTCATTTATAGTATTACTTCAAAAAATCAAATTGTACAATATAGCCTACTGCACATTTTGACATACAGTATATAAAATATTCACATACTATGCACGCTTTAGAAATAGAGCAGTGTGGCAGTGTGCAGTTACAAAGCAATAGTTAAAGTGCATGTCCTTGCAGGAAAGCTCTGTGTTTCTGTCAGGCCGCTGAGGAAACATGAACATGTGTGCAGGCCATTAGCATTCGGCTCAGCGTGACGCGACGAGGCCCGTTCACAGCCGCTCACGGCTTGACTGACAGCTCGTCTGCGGCGGGTTCTTCCATTCCAGCTGGATCCGAATCTCTCCGGACTCTTTTCATTTCTAAGAGGGTAAATAACCAGCAATAAGCAGGTGACATTGCGGTGCATTCGGCTGGGGATTCGAACACTGAGGCTTTGGCAGCTCAAAGCCTCATACGTCTTTGTGTTCCTCTATCCCTCGACAGCACTTGACAATAACGTTACAGGAGGTTATGATAGAGCGCCTTATGATAAAGAACACTGTTCAGCCTTCGTGTCCTTATCGCGCTGAATATAAAGCGTGTTTTTCTTCAGAACGGCGTCGGTCTTTCATGAAACCCCGTCAGAGCGGTAGTGAAATACCTGCGCTGGGATATTGCACCATTCTTCAAGTAGAATAGCCTCCAGTTCTTATAGAGATTAAAGGAGGTTCAAATCTATAATCTTTGCAAACCTGTGCTTCCAATTATTGTCAGACTCTATAATTGGGTTTGTCCTTATGTGCATAACAATTACTGCATATATAGACTCCAGTAGGATTTGTTTTGAAAGAAATTAATACTTGTATTCAGCTAGGATGCATTACATTGATCAAACGTGACAGTAAAGACATTTATTATGTTACAAAAGATTTAGAAATAGATGCTGTTCTTAATAGCTGTTCTAAATAGATGTAGATGCTGTTCTTTTTAACTTTCAATGCATCAGTGAATTCTGAAATCAGATGTATGGAAGTTTTCACGAAGAAATATGAAGCAACACAACTGTTTTCAAAATTGAAAATAATACGAAATATTGCTTGAGCTGCAAATCAGGATATTAGAGTAATTTCTTAAGGATCATGTGACACTGAAGACTGGAGTAATGATGCTGAACATTCAGCTTTGATCACAGGAATAAATTACACTTTACTATATATATTTAAATAGAAAAATATGGAAGCTTGTTTCCATCAAGGAATACATTTTATTTTTTAAGATAATTGCAACTTTTTATCTCACAATTCTGACTTTTTGTTCCTCATAATTCTGAAGTGTGGAGTTTTTTTATTTCTTGTCATTTTGATTTATTTGCTTAGATTTTTTTGTCACACTTCCGAGTTGACATTTTGATGTTTTAGTTGTTTTATGCCACATGATAAAAATAAAAAAAGTGTAAAGACTTTTTATATTACAGTCCTTTTTTCTGACTGACTTTCCTTCTCAGAACTGCAAATTTATGACTAGCAATTATGAGTTTATATTGTTGAAATTCTGAGTTTGTAACTCACAATTGTGAGAAAAAACCCAAACATCTGAATTATGAGATATAAACTCAGAATTTCGAGAAAAAATCTGAACTGTGGGATAAAGTCACAGTTATTGTTTTTATTTTTACAGAAAATTATTGATAAAATAAATGCGGCCTTGGTAAACATTACATAGTTCTTGCAAAAATATAAAAAATCCCAAACTTTTGAATGGTAGTGCATAAAGAGTATAAAGATTATTATGTTTAATAACATTTCTTTTTTTATTGTTGTTTTATAGCGGGCGATTAACCCTTTACTGCCGCCATCAAATCAAATCAAACACTTGCACTCTTTGCATTCTCTGCATGTCCTAAAATATAAACCTCTCCAGATGTAGGAAATACAAAGCAACATGTCTCAGTTGACCATGTTATGCGTTGTCTGTGCACAGTGAAAACACCTCTACCATAAATCCCAGCTTAATAAAGCTTACGGTGTACAGTTTTCGTCTCTGTTGAGTTCAGCCTCAGTGCTGCTGATGTAGGTTACTCTTGTAGCAATGCAGCTACATTTCGTTACACTGCCATTGCCCTTTACACAGAACTAGCATGATTTCGCATAGACTTGTACACACCATTAACAAACAGTTTTGCAGTTGTTAGACCAGTGCACCTGCGGTGTCACAGTCTGTCCTCGTTGTGACTAATGTTTGCATAATGTTTGCTTTGTAAATGCACATATCACTGCGCTAATTGTCAAGATATCCTTTCTAGCTGACGGGTTCTGCTAATTGGCAATCAACCTCATGCGACTGTTCTTTTGCAGCTGCATTTGTAATTTCGGAGTGTCGTTTTGTAGCGTCTCTGTTGTTTTATTCACAATCTGTGTCAACACTGCTTGCACTCATACAATGCAACGTGCAAATGCATCTGAAATAGCTCCTAAAATGCTACTAACTATGAGACTAGCTTTGCAGGATATACAGAAATGGATGGGTTTTTCCAGCACATCTCTGCCTGGTCAGGCTCCATATCCAGGTAAAAGGTGCTCAGATGGAGCTCTTAGAGTGAGAGCAGATAAATACTTCAGGTGCCATTTACAGTGATGAAACTCAGCAGACTGTTCACCTCAGTCTGAGGACTGAAGGAGAAATACAGAGAGAGAAGCATTAAAAGGAAAGAAATAGAGAATAGTTTGGCTAAGAGAGACTGTCCTTTAGAGAGAGAGAGAGAGAGAGAGAAGAAATCAATACATGAATGCTTAAAAAAACCTGTCCAAGTCACATTTCAACCCAAAATCAAAAGAATAAATTCAACTTTGCAAATGCTGTCTATTTTATGACTATCTTTTTCTCAAGGTATAAATAAGCACTCAAATTTTTCTAAAAATTATATTAATATTATTTAAATTGTAAAGTATTTATGCATCATTTATCACACTAAAGTAATACAACTGGGCTTAATTATCATAAACAATTCAATAAATTCTTGATGGTCATAAAATACTCTTCTTTTTATGCAAAATATAATTTCCTATTTTTCTGCATGATTTCTTTGCGAGGTGAGCCAGGTTATGGACGGGTGTGAGAGACAAAAATAAAATGCAGTGAAAATCAATACAGATGGCAAGCGTACAGCAAAAGGCTAAGAAAGGGTTGAGTTGGCAAAGGATGAAGTTACTGACATTTCGATTAGACCTGGAAAGGTCGTCAGTGTCCCAAGATACCAGTGTTGTTCAACTTTGACTCTAGTACAAAATCCTTGTCCATGTCTTCATGCTGCACTAGTATGGCTAAATGGCAGGACCATTTTCTGTTGCTCTTGTCTTTGTTTTAAAACACTTTTTGATGTAATTCAAATCAATACGTTCACAGAGATGGCACCAGTCTTATATAGGCTAAGGCTTTCAGCAAGATTCAGTCTTTGCTCATTAGTTGCAGTCGTGGCCTAATGGATAGAGCGTTGGACTTGAAACCCGAGGTAGTTGTGGGTTCAAAGGCTCTGGCAGAAGTGTCCACGACAGGTGAGACCCTTTCAAAACTGCTCCCCGGGCGCCGCAATGCCGCTGCCCACTGCTCCACTTGGATGGGTTAAATGCAGAGAACACATTTCACTCCTCATTATACTCTGTATAATTGTGTATGTGACAAATAAAGCTCATCTGAGCTTAATTTGTGTATTTGTATTGTAGTTGCATGTTGAGTTGATTTTGTAATTTTGCATTTTTATATTTTGCATCACTGCCACCAACAAAAAAAGTTCAGAACAAAGTCACGGCAGAATAATTAGCACACCAGGAAACACACAGTATTTCTATGCTGAATGATTCAGTGTTTTTTAACAAATCAGTTGACTTGCTCAGAAAGATAATCACTTTTTTCATAAGGAGTCATTTCTGAATAAGTCAGTTGAGTGAATGATTCAATGACACACTCATACAGATAATCACAGGTTTTGTTTCTAAACGAATCAGTGCTGTTAAGTGAATCCATTGAATGAATGCTTAAATGATCCACTCATAAACAATCACTAGTTTTGTTTCTAAATGAATCAGTACTTTTGGGTAAATCAATGTAATGAATGATTCAACGGCTCATAATGAAAATCACTTGTTTTGTTGCTTAATGAATTGGCTCTTTTGAATGAATCAATTGAATAAATGAATCAGTGACTCACTCATAAACTCACTTGTTTCATTGCTGAAGGAATCCACTTTTGAACAAATTGTTTAAATAATGATTCAACAACCCACTTATAAAGAAAGTCGCTTGTTTTGTTGCTAAATAAGTCAGTGCTTTTGAACAAGCTGATTGAATGAACGATTCACTCATTTTATAAAGAAAATAAAAAATGTTTTACCTACACTATGAAGACTATAATGTATAATAATATAATTTAGATATTTAAAATGAAAGAAGACTAATTCGTTTATAAGTCAATATATGTTTGTAAGCCCTATTTAATTGATTTGTGCATGAAAACAACTTTCAAACATGCAATTCATTGGATTTTGGCTTCAATATTTCAAACCACCTTTGCCTGAAAGTGTTTTGCATATCATTCATATTTCTGGGTCTTTGCTTTCCTGAGAGTCAAGGCATGAATAGTCAAGCTCTGGTGTACTCCATAAATATTTGCCTTTAAGTCTGGCAAAAAGAAGACGAACTAGAAAACAGGCATTCCTTAGTCCATTTTTGCTTTTAATTTCCATTATTTGACATTTTCAGCAAAACAGTATTCAAATAATAGACGCTCAAATACCATATATAAGGGACTTGAGACAAGGGTATATTCAGCTACAGCCTCCTACATTCACAAAGAGCTTTTGATTTGTTCTGGGAACTGGAGCAGAACATCTTGGACTAAAAAAAAGTATAGCGTTCAGAGTCAGCACACTTACAGCGGGAGACAAGGATGGAAAACAAACATGTCTCCTCATATCATAGAAGCGAGATGCTGAGGCGTCAGCGTAGCTGAGCAGAAGAGTATGATTAGTGTTTACCTGAGGTGTGACCAAATATATCTACTGTGCTATAGCAAAATCTCCACATTTCCAATGTCACACAGTATATACTAGCACGAAGAGATCATTTTCATACGAGTTGTTCAAATGAAAACCTGCAGTGGAATCTCTTCAGAAGCTGCTAATGACAGCCATGGGCAGGTTTCGCATCTCCAGATGCCGACAAAGGAAAGACGTTGCCAGTATGTTTCCTTGGAAACTCCTTGAATAACAATTGCTGCTAGCTGTTTGTTGATGTTGCCAACTCTTCCAGTCTGATGCATGCCAGCATGTGCCTGTGTTTCAAGTGTGAGGCGCTGGTGTTGAACATATGCTTGGCAGCACCGCATCTCATTGAAGCCAAAAACATGCAGACCTTGCACTTAGATGTTTGCAGTTGACCTGGAGTCACTAAGACCTGTCTTAAAAACATGTCTGACCAATCAAACCTTAGCAACGGTTTTCTCTCTTTTTTTTAACATCATTTAGTCCATCAGTCAGGTGCTGTAAGTAAAAATTGAAGTTATTTTTATGGCTTTTTATTGAGATAGGACAGTAGAGAGACAACAGGAAATTACTGGGAGGAGAGAGGAATCGGCAAAGGATCTCGAGAACGGGAATCGAACTCGGGTCACCATGAGCGTAGTTGTGCTATATATTGAAGCACTAACCACGAGGATATTGGCGCCAATGGGGAATTGAGTTTTACTGATAAACCATTACAATCAGACCTACTCAGAACTACAAGGTTGTTGATAAATGATATATGCTTCACTTGAAGCCATCAGTCCTCATTATTTCTTTTTTTTTATATAGTTGTGTTCAACATTGGAACTTCTAGTGAAAAACTACATTACCCATGATTCTGCAAAAGAATCTCCACCAATCAGAGAGCTGATACAAATTGCTCTGAAAGAACCGCCCACTCCGATTAAGCATAATGAATTAACTGAGTCTCTTTATGCTCTCAAACTAAAAACTACATATATTTATATTTGCATATTTTGCAATAAATGTAAAATTACAATTATTTTATATACATAATCAACCTAATTAAATCAATTGTTTTAATATTTATACATCATCATTTGCAATGCTTGTAGTTCTTTCCCTCATTAAAGCCATTAATTACAAAGTCTTGTATCTTTTCTCTTGTCCTTTTTCTTCAAATCAAAGTTTGTAATGTTCCTCAATGCTGGTTGGTTTGGTTTTAACAAATATTTTTTTAATATTAATTCATACATTCGGATTCGGTCGATTTAAAACAGTTTACTGCTTAATTTAGCCATTTCTTCTAAGAAAAACCAACCTAATCTAATGAGATTTCACCTATTTCACAAGGTGGCGAAATCGTATGAATTCATAGAATGTGATTTCTACAGAAATGTGCGATTTTAAAAAATCACCAGGCAGAGCCGATCCTCCCTTTACGCAGAATACGCAAGCCGCGTAGGGCCCACGAAAACACCAGGGCTCTCAAAAATGATTTAATTTTAGTTTTGTTTGAATTTGGCCAGCTGCAAATGAAAACATGAATGATAATTTATTGTAATGCGGCGCTGTCGCCCTTTCTACGTGAAAAACACTCAAATCATGTAATGTGAATGTTGTAAATTCTCTTGCCCGAGACTAAAAAAACGGGTTGAAAGTATAGCGAGCCGTGGAAGAGATGCTGTTTCTCGAGCACTTTCCGCGAGTGCCATTAGAGATGGAGTAAACACAGACAAATGCGTTTCATTCATTCGTTCGTAGCCAAACCCCAACCCCCCCACCCCCATGACACAGTATTGCGTAGGGCCCCCCAGAAGCCAGGGGGAAACCAGTAAGTGGGACATAAACAGATCCTTCGAAAACTTACAAATGAGATTCTATAAAATTAGTGACCAGTTCATCAAATGTAAAATAGTTCCGGTTTGGTGAAGCCAACAATTTTGAACAAAGTTGTGTGAAAAACTCCCATAATGCCTGGTTCTCAGCCAGCGTGCAACTTCACATGCTTACAGGAAAAAAATAACAGCCAGGAACAGATTAGCCGTAAGTACAGTGCTTAGAACTGGTGAACTGCGCCAACTCAGCCTCAATGAAGCCTTTTGGTGTTCCCCATTCAGTGTATTTTCCTTCAGAGAGCAAAGGCTGTGATATGAATGTTGACACTTTTCCAATTGGCTCTTTAGACACTCGCCGCTGCGAGCTTATGTGAAGAGACGCTATGAAGCTCTACGGAGACACACAGCTGATTACACGTTGGGAGTCGACTCGCTTGCGACCCGTCATTTTGAGTGCCTAGCACAGGATGGCAAACGTGGACTGAACATTAATACCAATGTTTCCAAAAGCTATTGACGGCATCAGACGCTACACTGCAATTAACTGCTGCTAGCATGTAATTCACATGGCACTGCAATGGCACCATCCTAAGAACAAAAGACAGGTTGTGGTTCGCTTTGTTTGCTTCGGCAAGCAACACTATTACTTGGGCTCTTACTTGGGGTAGTGATTTGAACAAGCCACTAATGCTAAGTCTGGTTTGTAACCTGCTATCTTGTATAACTTGCATCAGATTTGTGTATGTTAAAACAGGTGGATAAAGTGTCCCAGACACTCAGAACAACCTAGCAACTACTCAAAAACACACTAAATCCCAACCAGAGCAAAATAGCAACTGCAGCAATGGACTAAAACCACCCGATCAGCTTAGCAACACACTAATGATCAACCACAATAATTTAACAACCACATAGTAACACACTAAAAACCAAGCAGGACAACTTTGCAATCACAAAGCAGCACAGTTAAAACAAAAAACACTTACAACATCTTAGTAACACACTAAAAATGGCCAAGAACAACTAAGCAGCACATTAAAAAACTCTTAGAACACCTTAAATTGCATAGCAACACCCTACAAACCACCCAGAACACCCTAGCAACAGACTAAAAACAGACCAACACATTAGCAAAAAACCACTCTTAGAACAGCTAAAAACAGCATAGCAAAAACCCATACAAACCACCCAGAACAACCTAGCAACCACACAACAACACATTAAAAACCACTTAGAACAGCATGCAAGCAGAACACCGCATAGTCCTAGCAGCACAACCAAATCACCCAGCAACACACTAAAAAAAACACAACCACATAGCAACACACTAAAAACCACTTAGAACACCTTAAAACTGCATAGCAATGTCCTACACACCATCCAGAACACCATAGCAACACACTAAAAAACAACCAGAACAACTTAGCAGCACATTATAAACCTCCCACAGCACACTAGCAACCACATAGCAACACATTAAAAACCACTTAGAACACCTTAAAATTGCATAGCAATGTCCTACTAACCATCCAGAACACCATAGCAACACACTAAAAAACAACCAGAACAACTTAGCAGCACATTATAAACCTCCCACAACAACACCCTAGCAACCACATAGCAACACACTAAAAAAACACCCAGAACATCCTAGCAACCACATTGCAATGCATTAAAGACCTTCCTGAATATTCTTACAACTGGACAGAAACGTGTTAAAAGTTAACGACTACTCGGAACACCTTAGCAACCATCATCAGAGAACTGTGAAATCTAGTCCCTCCACATAGAGGGTTAATTGAAAACACTGAGTAGATGAAGCGTTGCGACGTCTTCAAATAACCCTCGTAAGAATATAAGGGTTTCTGTGTAAGAGTAAAGTCAGTCTCCTTCACTTTCTCTCACACTCGGCTACATGGCGACGTTGCCTTGGCAACTGCACTGCATCCGTGAAGTCTGTGGAAGTGCAATCCTGCCCCTGAAAAAAACACACACAAAGTCAAGAAGAAACACAGTGATGACTTCATTTTCTTCCCTAAATGAGAGTATATCGCTGGCGTTTAAATTGATGAGCATTGAAAGAATTTCCCCTGACACTCGTCTCTCTGATAGATACAAGCTCTGCCCATTGAGACCGAGAGGAACCAATCAGCATCTAGCGTTTTGTTTGTGGAGATCAAGTCAGAAAGCTATTTAAGCTGCTCGTATTGGCCATCTGAGCTTTAGCAATCCATGATCAGGCTGTCTGATGAGGAGAAACACTGAAATTGTTTTGAATTGGCTGAAGTGCTCAGAATCTTAAAAGGATAGTTCAGCCAAAAATGAAAATTTACTTTTAATTTACTCACCTCAGGTCATCCGAGATACACTGTAAGTCAATGGCTACCGTCACTTTCAGAGTCAAAAAAGCATATACAGGCAACACAAAATTAATCCCCGTGGCTCCTGGCAGTATATTGAGGTCTTAGGAAGCGAAACGATTGCTCTGTGCAAGAAACTGAACATTATTTACGAAATTATTACCTGTAATCCAGAGCTGCAGGCAAACGGGGAGATCCGATTCTTTTCCATGAACTGGTTCTTTCAGACAGTTTGATTCTATGAACTGGTTCAATTCACTAGACGCCACATATATACGATTATATTATTAAAGCACACAATAATTATGATGTTTCATTTGTCTAAAGCATATAAAGTGAATAAACCTCTTAAACATAAATGAGTGCTAAAAAATGTTGGGGGGCGCAAACCTGAAAAATTACCGTTAGTAATACCTGATTAATTTGCAAGTACGGGCTCACATCCTTGTACATAAATGATGGCAGTGGCGGCTGGTGCTAAAATGGCGTTGAAACAAACTGAAAAATAAACCGCTCTAGTAATACCGCAATTAGAGATCACTTGACTGCTGATTAATTTGCACAGCATTACGGGCGCCTCGATCTGGTCCAAGCTCCTTGATCCTTTTTTTTCTTCATCGACGGGTTTTTTGATATTTCAAGATAAAACCGAATTTTCTTTCATCTGGAGATATTGATTTGCTTCCACATTAATTAGTACCTGAAGGGGGGGGGGCGGCGCCCCAGCGCCCCCTATCTGTCAACTGACGAGCTGCTGCTGAGTGGAGTCGTTTCAAATCACATGAGGCACATCCAAACATATAAAAACTATTATTCCTCTCTAACAATCAGTCAGGTGTCACGTGAGCGAGCCTGCGTGCCACTTGTAGGCCAATGAAAACAATTAGAAACGACACAGTCAGATTTTTGAAAAGTTTAGCAGAACGTTCAAAATAACATATTCATGAACCGAACAGCACCCCGAACCGTCTGCCCGACTCATTAGGTCCGGCGCCCCGCAAAATACTGTAATAAAGATCTTGCACAGACTGATTATTTCATTTAAGACCAATTGATAGCCTACAGGGATCAATGTGTTTTCTTTAAGTACTCTAAAAGTGCCGGTCCGGCGCCCCTTGCATGAATCAACACAAATACTGTTTGAAAGTACCTTCAATAAAGTCATAAAAGCACATTTATGAATCCCTGTGGCTCTTTATTTGAGGTCTTATGAAGCGAATCGATTGCTTTTAATAAGTGAACAATATAACTAACAACTGAGAATAGGCAATAATTTGCCGGTTCTTTTTAACTTATTGTTAACTGGTTAAAGGGGGCTTGAATATTGACCAGCTCAATGATGAATGAATGGGAAACCATAAAAACTTTAATTTCATCCCTTCATTCAAGTGCTGGGTCACGCATGCACATATAAGCGGCTCATTGGTCTTCGGTCGAAGTCAAACGGTTTCCTCAGTTCAGTGACTGTTGGAAGAACTGAATCAGTTCATTCATCACAGGATCAGAAACACTGCTATTTGAGTGACTGTCAGGCGTCTGGAAGCGAGTGTAGATGGAGTAACTTGTAGATCTGTGCTGCTCGAGCCACAAACGGTTTCAGACGATTCAGTCAGATTTGGTGAACTGGTTCAACTAGTTTAGCAAAAAGAACCGTTCAAAAGAATGATTCATTCATGAACCGAACAGCACCCCGAACCGTCTGCCCGAGGCTCTGGATTACAGGTAATAATGCTGTAAATAATGTTCAGTTTCTTGCACAGACTGATTATTTCACTTCATAAGACCAATATATCATCAGGAGCCACGGGGATTCATTTTGTATTGTCTGATATGCTTTTTTGACTCTTTAAATGCGGGTAGCCACTGATTTGCATAAAACCTAAAAATCATCAAATCTAAAAAGAGAGCTAAATATCTTCTGTTACTGTTCTACTGAAGAAAAAAAATCATCTACTTTTTGGATGGCCTGAGTAAATTAATAGCAAATGTAACATTTTTGGTGAACTATCCCTTTAAAGCATTGTCTGATTTTCTATTTGAAACTACAGGATTCATATTAAACCACAAATGTTGGTTGCGTTGTGAATACTGCATCAGTCTCTATTGGGACTTGATTGTTAGTGTGTTTGAGATGTTAAATCTTGATTCTTTTAAGTTGGTGTCAGCATTATTACACTCCTGACCTCATTCTCTAGCTCACCATGGGAAAGCTCACACATGTTGTGCATGTAGAAATGAAACACTCTTTCTATTTTTAGCCCAGAGCTGCATTCTCGCCGTGTGCTTCACCACCAGCTGTGCTTCAGGTCAACACGCGGACACGTATCAAAACACTGCTGGCTGTGTGTACTTCCTCTAGAATCACTGTTTGATTTGACTTCACATCACTCCAGGCAAGAGGCTGGAGACGAGCGTTGTTTGAGATGCTGAAGAGCGGATCCTATAGCAGCGTGACAGATGGGTTTTAAAACTGGGATTGTATGGCGTTTAGAACTGAATTCAATTCAATTTATTTCCAGAGTTTCCATTCAATGACCATAGGATGCTGAATCATGACGTTGAAAAAAAAAAAAATGTGTGTGTGTGTGTGTGTGATTATACTGTACACACACACACACACACACACACACACACACACACACGCATATATTTAAGTGTAAATTATTTTATTTTTATATTATTATTATTATAAATGTTTTTGATTATTTAAAAAAAATATTTGTGTATGATTAATATTGTATCGTTATATATAATTTTTTGTTACTATTTTTTTTTTTTTTTTTTTTACAATTGTTTTATGGACATTTTAAGGTGCTGTGTGGCAAAATTGAAATCTATTTAGATATCTGTGTGAATTCCTTAGACTATATTGAACTTTCAGGGAATAATTAGTTCAAATTAATAGTGTAATTATTTAGCAAAACTTGCAGAACTTTTGTTATCCTACTCAGCATCCTGTAACCCAATTCTTTTCCGATTCGCACTTCCCGTTCAGTTCAAACCTTGTCTCCTTGCTGTTGCTCAATATGAGAGCCGAGAGCCACAGCTATGCTAATGCATCTCGTACACAAGAAAGCCAGCGCTCCCCGCTGACTGAGGCCAGCCAGGAGCCCTGAAGAATCCTCTCCATGGTCATGCCATGCCTGTCGCAAAAAGATGAAAACAGATGATTATGCACGGCAGCCATGCAGAGCCGGAGGCGATGATCTCAGTCAACTTTAATCACAGAGATTAGAGACACCAGGGGCGCGGCCGAACAACACCTAGCAAAGTCTGTCTGCAGGGCTCCATGTGAAGACGACAAACCTCATGTAATATACATGAGTGCATTCTCATTTAGATACGCCACGGCTGAGAGGTTTAGGATGCTAGACTGGTACTTAGGGATAAGAATCGTCAAGAATTAAATGATTCTTGTTCCAATTCCACTTAACAAATCCGGTTATATGACAACAGAATGGTCAAAAAGACTCATAAATATTCTATTGAATCAAATCAATAAAATTCCTTCATAGGTTTTTGAATCTTTTTGATCAGTTCATTATAAGACTTATGAATCTTTTTGACTGATTCAGTAGAACATTTGTGAAGCCTTTTGACTGATTCAGTAGGACATTTGTGAATCTTTTTGACTGATTCAGTAGGACATTTGTGAATCTTTTTGACTGATTCAGTAGGAAATTTGTGAATCTTTTTGACTGATTCAGTAGGACATTTGTGAATCTTTTTGACTGATTCAGTAGGAAATTTGTGAAGCCTTTTGACTGATTCAGTAGGACATTTGTGAATCTTTTTGACTGATTCAGTAGAACATTTATGAATCTTTTTGACTGATTCAGTAGAACATTTGTGAATCTTTTTGACTGATTCAGTAGAACATTTGTGAATCTTTTTGACTGATTCAGTAGGACATTTGTGAATCTTTTTGACTGATTCAGTAGGACATTTGTGAATCTTTTTGACTGATTCACTAGGACATTTGTGAATCTTTTTAACTGATTCAGTAGAACATTTGTGAAGCCTTTTGACTGATTCAGTAGAACATTTGTGAAAATTTTTGACTGATTCAGTAGGACATTTGTGAATCTTTTTGACTGATTCAGTAAACATTTGTGAATCTTTTGACTGATTCAGTAGGACATTTGTGAATCTTTTTGACTGATTCAGTAGGACATTTGTGAATCTTTTTGACTGATTCAGTAGGACATTTGTGAATCTTTTTAACTGATTCACTAGGACATTTGTGAATCTTTTTAACTGATTCAGTAGGACATTTATGAATCTTTTTGATTGATTCAGTAGGACATTTATGAATATTTTTGACTGATTCAGTAGAACATTTGTGAATCTTTTTGACTGATTCAGTAGGAAATGTTTTAATCTTTTTGACTGATTCAGTAGGACATTTGTGAATCTTTTTGACTGATTCAGTAGAACATCTTTTTGACTGATTCAGTAGAACATTTTTGAATCTTTTTGACTGATTCAGTAGGACATTTATGAATCTTTTTAACATTCACTAGGACATTTGTGAATCTTTTGACTGATTCAGTAGGACATTTGTGAATCTTTTTGACTGATTCAGTAGGACATTTGTGAATCTTTTTGACTGATTCAGTAGAACCTTTCAGTGAATCTTTTTGACTGATTCAGTGACCTTTTGAGTGATCTTTTTGACTGATTCAGTAGGACTTTTGACTGATTCAGTAGGACATTTTTAATCTTTTTGACTGATTCTTTTTGAATCAGATTCAGTAGAACATTTGTGAATCTTTTTGACTGATTCAGTAGGACATTTATGAATCTTTTTGACTGATTCAGTAGAACATTTGTGAATCTTTTTGACTGATTCAGTAGAACCTTTGTGAAGCTTTTTGACTGATTCATTAAAAGATCTGAGCCTTTTTGATGAATTCATTATAGGATTTGTGAATACTTTTTTAGACTGATTCAAAATACGTTTTGAAAATTCATTAAAAGTTCTGTGAATATTTTTGACCGATTCATGAGAAGATTTGTGAATCTTTTTGACTGATATAAGAGAAGGGTTGTGAAACTTTTTGAATCTTTATACCGATTCATAAACACATTTTTATGTTTGTTTTTTGTGTATTTTGGCCAATTCAACATAAGGTTTGTGAGTCTTTCTGATCGATTTAATAGAAAATTAGTGAAGCTTTTTGACCGATTCATTGAAAGATCTGAGTTGTTTTGAGAAATTAAATATAAGATTATAATAATGAATTATAAGACTCTTTGACAGGTTCATTAGAAGAAGTGTGAATCTTTTAGACTGATTAAAGATGCGTCAATCTTTTTGATTCATTAGTTGTAATTTTTGAGTCTTTTTGGTTAATTCATTATAAGTTTTGTGAGTCTTTTATATTCTTTAATATATTTTTTAGACTGAATCATTAAAATATCTATGAGGCTTTTTTTCTGACCGATTCATTAAAAGATATGTACGAGTCATTTATTTGGTCAATCACACAACACTGGTCGTGCTTTATGTTTGTTACATTTGTGCTAGTTGTTTGTCAACAGAAATGAGTTGTCACTTAACTGTTTTGCATCATTTCACTATATTTAATACTCATTACATTCAGTTCAAACAGCAAGTTCATAATTTAGCCAAAGCAGTTTCTATACTGTGGACTTCCTCTATAGATTCAGTAGTGATTTTGAGTAGTTTAGTATGTCCTTCTGTCCACGTTGGTCCATTTAGATGAATCTTCCTCTATAATTTTGTTGTGCTGTTGGTTCATTATGAACATTATCAAGTTAATTTCTAGCTCTACCACCAGAGGCCATTTTTATTATGAGGGTTAAAAGGTTATAGCCAATATAGTCACGCGTATATAATCACCCGCTTCAATCCAATCTCTGCCATGTATTATTATGAAGACAGGCCACTTCCTGTCCCGTCATAACACAAATCAACACTGACTGCTAATTCTTGCTGGGAAAACTAACGTTCCACACTAATTACTGCAGGAGGAAATGATATGATAGGCTTTCTCAGGCGGCGTGCTGTTAAATTCATGACCACGCAGCACCTGTCTGGGTGTTTGGCGATGCCATACGTTCATCCCGCTCTGAACGCTGACTCCAAGAGCAAATACCCTGCCCCTCAAGGTGAGAGACCCTCTGCATACCAAATCAGTCCTGCCCCGTCCTGTCAGGACCCATTCAGCAGAGCATCCATCTCCCCCGGCTCGCTCCTCTCTCAGATGAGGTTAGAAAAGGCATTGTGGGTAATGATATGCCATCATCTCTTTGCTTATGGTGCATGGCATCTAATGGCCCCAGCAAGACATACTCATGTGTGCATGTGTGCACGTGGATGTTCCCCAGCCTCAGGTCATTGAGCTGATTGACCTGATTGAGCATTGTTTACTGGTTATGATTTCAACATGATAAACGGGGAATAAGCTATGGATTCATGCTGGAGAGTATCATCAGATACTCAGGATGATTTTGCATTAATTAGGCAATTGTCTTTTTGGAAAATGTTTCAACTTTATCTTGCATATTTTTGTCTAATCAAATATGCACTAGAATGGGAATTTTGACTCAATTAATTCATTTACATGATTCAGTTCAAACCACTCGATTCAACGAATCAGTTCAAAACTCAAACTGAACAATTCATGTGTGATCACACAAAAAAAGTTATTATATGTGTTATTATAGGAAGCAAATAAATGAAAATGAATAAATCAATCATCCAAATCATACTATTTAATGAATCGATTTAAACATTTACATTTAAAAATCAGAATAAATTCAAATACAAACAAACTACTCCAATAACAGACAGTAGGAAATTCAGCCATTAGGTCCAAGAAGTTGAAACAGACTTATTTTTCTGTATCAGAGAAATGGCCAGCTGAACTTGAAGTCTGAATCCGAGAGGGTCAAAGGTCAGGGGCGATGAAGAGCTCTTCAAAAACACATCTGCATCAAACCCAGGATGAAAACAGACAGTTGTCAAAGCCACTTTGTCGTGTCTCATAACACATCTCCATCTGAGCTCTCATAATCTGTCTCTTTTGTTTAGCAGAGAGATACTATTGAAAATCCCTGGTGGCGCACAGATAAAGATTATCATTAATCCTGTTTCTCTTAATAAGAATTTCATACAAAGCAGCTGGTGCATATTAAACCGAGAGCGGAGCAATAAAAGGTAATGCACTAATTTCTTCACATATCACATTAATGTGCAAACAAACGGGAACTGAGCCTTGAAGACACGGTTTGGAAACGTTTCCCAAATGCCTCTGCTTTGAAGCGCCACATTTTCTTCATTAAACTTTATTCGTGTTCTCAAAAAGAAAGTCCATGTGCAAAGCGTGGCTGTTGAACTTAAAGATGTTGTTGAAAACAGTGGTTTGACCACGTTTGAAGTCCGGTTTGGAGGAAGGAGAACGTCACATCTGGAAACGGGATGGTCACTCACACTTCATTCAGTCGGCTTTGAGACGGAGCACCTCTGGAAAACTCATTAAAACCGTTAAAAGCTCTTGTAAAGTCAACATGAAACAGCGTTCACCACTCGTTTTGCTTTCTTGGTAAGTTTACATAGCAGAAAGGCAAGGGTCAGTAACTATGGAAGCTTGTTTTCGCCACAAGGATATAAATACAAAAGGTAACTGCACATTTTTTTCCTCACTGACAAAAAAAGTTATGTGAGATTAAAAGTTACAACTAGGATAATAAAAGTCAGAATTCAATTAGCCAAAATGATCAGATGAGGCATATGAACATCTACTGCATGTGACCAACAGGTGCTAGCATTAGCAGGACATCTGTCCATACATTATAACATACATTTCCTCTTTCTTTTGCTCTATTCATCATGTCAGTATCCTCCAGACCCCTCGAACAAGCAGATGTCTCTGTTTCTGCTGCAGAAACTCAGTGTAACAGCATGAGATGAGATGTAGCTGAGAAGGAACTCAAGGCTAACAGATGCATGAAGACAGGAGACAAATGATGGATTTTCACAAATGCAGCATTTGTTTCTTATTTTCATCAATGTCAGCCTGAGGTTGTACATTATCCTGTAAGCGATTGGGTTCAAGTGAGGTGAATACAGCAATGCAGTGCGGCGATTAACTTAATTATCAGGCCTGTTTGCAATTATGCTACAAACGAGAGATACAGAGCTTTGATCCTGAGCAAGACGTCTGTGTGCTTCAGGATGGACCTAGAGGAACCAGCTGAACTCCACTTCATGCACTCATTGCAACACATTTTGCTTGTATTTATTGGGAACAAAAGAATCATGGGATGGTTGACTAAGTTAGTCTGTTTCAACAGCTTTTTTTTCTTCTTTTTTCCAGATCTTGTAGTCATAAAACACAAGTTGTTGGAAATGCGTTAGTGTTTTTTATTATGTGTGCATCTGTTTTAATTTATGTATTTCTTTATTCCTTGTTTGTTAGTTACTAGGACTGGGTAATGTAAAATAATAATAATAATAATAATAACAACAGGTAAAATTAATATTTAATAGTTTCATTTTATATATAACCAATTTTTTATATATTTTAATTACATACGATTAATATTTATTTACATAAATATATATATGTATAATTAACATAAATGCCATTATCAATAATTGCAATTTGCATTTTTATATTTATTCATATTAATGTTATTTATTTTATTTAAAATAAACTCAATTTCAACCAAACAGTCAAGTCTACATCTGTAGATTCAGAACAATATTATTTAATCTATAATCAAACTTATTAACTTGAATGCAATTTTTTTATTAAAGTTTAAAGATATGCTTTTAAAACATTAGCAAACACCTTCAGATTACGGTGGTGAGCTTTGCGTATGCAAACTCTAATTATCTTCAGAAAATGTAAAAATGCAGTTCGACCAAAACTTCTACCAGAACATTAATTAATCAGCAGAATTAATTTATCTCATGCATTAGTGCATTAGTTGGTTGTCCATTTATTACTGTAAATATGTATGAGCATATGAATTATGAATGATGTTAATGCATGTGTTTGTGCTTGGAGCACTCTGTGTCCATCTCTGTATAATCTACAGTGCATCAGAGGGACGCAGAGCCCTCGGGGGAGTTCGTTCAGTGCATTCAGATGTGACCGCCACTAAAAGCGGCTCGTTGAAGGCTTCTCTATAGTGCTGACCCAAGAGAAAGAGATGTCAGGAGTCTGTGAGGTAGCGTTTGAGTTTCTTTGGTTCACTGTAAACCCAAATAAGTTGGCAAAACTGGAGGTAATCAGTTAAGGAATTAAAGTTTTAAGAACTGTCAGATGTTAATACATGCTCCTAATTTGAAACTGTTGAGTAAGCTAATTCATATATTTAACTCAAAATGATCATGAATCTATTATCTGAATTATCAGATACTGTATTTACAGATACAACAACAAAACTAATAATATATAAAAGATGTATAAAAATTATATAGACCTATTTAAAATCATTAAAACTGATAAAAATGTCAAGAACACAACAACATACTTTAACTTTAACTAACTAAAAACAAAAAAAGTAAAGATTATCAATACTAAATTGTGTTTGAAAAAAATACTGACACATGCTGTAGATTCTTAGGCTTTATTGGCGTTTTTATGTGTATGTTGTCTGCATGAACTGCTTTGATGTGATCTTCTAAATCAGTCTCAGGTTGGTGCAAGACTTACTCTTGGATCACCACTGAATCCATGCAGAAGAAAAACTTTGTCCATTTAGCATTAATCATGAGCAGGAGACATCAAAGCAGTGATGCATCAATCCTGAGCTGCCGAGCCAGTACAATTCTTTGCCAGTTTGCCAAGACGGGCAGAAAAATTGTAATTACTTTATTTTCATCCCAAAAGTAATTTCCTGACCCTCTCAAGCAAGGATGATACATACAGTATTAATGAGAGCAAACTGGGGGGCACAATCTGAAAAGCCTCTGATATAAAGGAGGAAGAAAGGACGTTTGCTGGAGGAATAGCCCATCCGTAGATTAATACGGATGTTGAATTCACTCGCTCAGTCTGATCCGACCTGTTCAGCGCTTAGCAGCACAGTAATGGAGGCTAAATAGCTCTGATATGCAAAATAAAATACAAAAGAAAACAATGAACTGATTTTATCACCAATGCAAATACGACCCAAATATGAGGGTCCAGTTACATGAACTAAATTTAGTAAAACCTACCATTTTCTCATAAAACCCGCCAAGAATACCACAAAAATCAATCAAAAGCATATTAATCATTATTATTAATATCAGTAGCATAATTATATATTAAAAATTATATATTTTGTGTGTATATATATATATATATATATATATTTCCACTTCCACTTCCACTTTTTTTCAAGGATATAGAAGAGAAAAAGTTACTTTATTACAACAATTAAAATGTTACTTACACATTAAAAATATATAAATGTACAGAATATATATATATATATATACATTCATACATTGGTGTTTGGTGATGAGTTTTTGGCTCATTTAAAGTCAAGTTTGAAGTGTATGAAATGACACCATTGGTGTTTGGTGAGAGGTGTTCAAGAGGTGTTTAGCTGCTTTCTGCAGACCAGTCAAGTTCTTCCACACGGACTGAATCATCATTTCTCTTTGATTCTTGTCTTATACACAGAGACACTGTCATGTTAGAATAGAAAAGAGTTCTGTCCAAACTGTTGCTATAAAATTACAATTCCCTAGAATATCATTATATGCTTAAACATTAAGATTTGTACTCATGAAATTACTAAAGTACTCAAACCTTTCATTAGAAGGGGGTGACCCAATACTTTTGGCAATATAGTGTGTATATATATATAATTAACATCATTGTATTCATGTAAATTATTGTTGACAATATTGGGAACTACTAACTAACTAAATAAATAAATATTAAGGTAATAATAAAATCACTCAATAGAATAGCAATTTCAATGTAAATTGACTTTATGCAAAACCACAGTTTTTTAGTTGATTTTCGTGAGATTCTTTCTGATGAAATGAACTGGAAAAGTGAGATCCCTCATACGATCATTATTTTACATATGGAAATGCATATGATTCATAATTGAGATTTCTGATAACCATGGTAACTGCATAATATCACTTAGGGCCAGATATAGATGATGAGCCGTGTCATGTGTGAAGATGCTGTTCCTCACACGCTATATCAGCCGTCCGTCCAGAAACAGCAGATGACCGCTCTCTGACAGAAATCCACCTGTCTTCATCCAGTAGTCAGGTTCACAGCAGGTCAATGAAAACGCAGAAAGACCAAGTCCAGAGAGCAGAGAGTGCTTGAGGTTACGTGAGACTGGAGCTGAAAACAGCAAAGAATAGATCAACTTGATTAGGATATAATGCAGATGTTGTGAATAGACTCGCACACATTTCTCACACATGAAGAACGCTCTCTGTGTGAACCTCGCACCTGTACAGCGGTGACACAGTCGACATTCTCAGGCTGTGTGAACATCAATAGAATTTATTTTGTGTTTAAATGAAACTTGAATGAGTTTGTATTGATCTGTGAGCAAATAGGCCAGAATAATAAGAGACAAATGAATAGCAGCTTAGAGATTCAATCAGCTCACCTCGGTGACTCATACGTACTTACAGTTCAGCTTATTCTGAATAACTCAAGCCTGACATGTACTCTTTATGTGCATAGATGCAAATGTTTCCAGCTTCACGAGCTAGATTTTGTACATTGTTGTGTTTTGAAATAAGGCCACAATTCATAATTTAACATGCTGCATTCTCAGTACAGATTCAGTTTCATATTGCAGCATTCTTCTGCATGCAAAAGTTTTATTTTAACATCAGTCATGTACGTATAAGACAGATTTCACATGAGCTTCTGCTTCTATAAATCATATAGAGATTAAATGAATGAAATCTGGCGGTACATGCACTTTATAAACAAGGCTGCAGATTTCAGCTGTAGCAGAATCTGCAGCATGGCCATTTCTGCTTGAGATGAATGTGGTTGATTTTAGCTGCTCTGGGAAAGTCACATATTTATTTAGAAGTTTGTTCAGATGCTGAAGGCAGAAACGCTGCTCAGCCCATCTAGAGAGAAATGCAAACGTTCCTCCTGATGTCCTTCTCCCAAAGGTAATGTTGGTTTCTCATCTCACAGCTGGTGCTTCTACATGGCTTTGGGCTACAGCGACACATTATGGTTTGAGAATACCAACAATACCAAGCATTTTACCTTTCTGAGAGGAACTTTTTGTGTAGTTTGAGACAGAAGCACTCACAGTGGTAAAGATGAGGTCATATTAAATGTGAGGTTTGACCAATCAGCATCCAGAGCTTTGTGTGAACGTCTGTATAATCAGTAACCAGGAGCTCAGTGTCTGGACGAGAAACACACAGAGTCAGATAAAGGAAGAGCCAGGCGGAGACACATTGTTTGATGACGGTGTTCTTTACACAGAGCACACAGACTCTCTGAATGCAGGATTATCCGTCCGCTCTCAAAAACTGAAATGCTCAGAGTTGCTGCCCTGGTTTATTATCCTGGCCAAACTAGCCCACTGGCCTCTGACCATCATGGCCTCCTAATCATCCCCATACACTGATTGGCTTCATTACTCTGTCTCCTCTCCACCAGTAAGCTGGTGTGTGGTGGGCGTTCTGGCGCACTATGGCTGCCGTCGCATCATCCAAGTGGATGCTGCACATTGGTGGTGGATGAGGAGATAGCCCCCTTACTATGTAAAGCGCATTGAGTGTCTAGAAAAGCGCTATATAAATGTAACAAATTATTATTATTATTATTATTATCCTTAACTAAAGCTAAAATTAAAACAACCACACATTTTTTTTACTTAAAATAGACAATAAAGGGTTAGTTCATTCCAAAAATAAAATTCTGTCATTATTTATTTACCCTCAAGTTGATCCTAAACCGGTATGAGTTTCTTTCTTCAGTTGAACACAGAAGAAGATATTCAAAAGAATGTTGCTAACCAAATGGTAGCCATTGACTTCCATAGTAATTTTATTTCCTTACTGTGGAAGCAAATAATAATAATAATTCCTTATATTTATATAGTGCTTTTCTGGGCACTCAAAGCGCTTTACATGCAAGGGGGGAATCTCCTCAACCACCACCAGCCAAATGGCTATTGTCAACTGTTTGGTTACCAATATTCTTCAAAATATAATATTTTTTTGTGTTCAACAGAAGAAATAAACCTCATACAGGTTTGGAACAACTTGAGGCTGAGAAAAATATGACCAGAAGTTTTCATTTTCGTAATGAGCTAACCCTTTAATGTCCATTTCTAAGTAACTGTCCCTTGAGATATATATTTCACAACAATGATAATTTTTTTCAGCTTTAACTTGAAGTACTAAAATAAATAAATCTGATATTTAGAGACATTTAGCATTCCATCACTTGTTCAGCAATGTATGCTCTTCTGTAAATGGGTGCCGTCAGAATGAGAGGCCTGAATTATAACAGAACAATCGCTCATTAATCTAAAGTCAAAAGTGTGGATAAGATTAGATGGGTAAGATTGGACAACATAATACTGTATATGAAGCACATATAGAAGACGTTCATCTCCTTTAACATCATATTCACAGAGGACAGTTTCCTTTAACGCAGACTTAATTATTCTCATTGGGATTCAGCATCAGTTCCTCCAGTTTAATCCAGGATTAGAATGCATCGGCGCTGGGAAAAACAGCCCATAAATGTTACTTCTTATTAAGCAAGATCAGTATTCTTTAGAATTACACTCGAAAGATCAATACGTGTGCAAAGATGTGAGCTATTCACAAATATTACAGAAACAAATACCAGTCAAATGCATTTTTTAATCACAGTTCATACATTCAGAGTAGCATTGTTTCAGTCTGGCGTGAGTTAATGGGCAGGAGCTGGAGTAGCTATAGGGAATATTTTACCATTGATAGCGGAGAATCGCTCTGTGATTGGGTTATGTTCACTTGTCTGGGCCAAACCCTACGGGCAAGAACCGAAAAACCCACTTCAGCACGTTTAGGGGAACAAGTGAGGTGACGTCGCTGTCAAAAACCAGCAAATCCCATTAAATGTGCTTTGTTTTTGTGGGAGCTAGAGGGAAGAAACTGACAGAGCGACGGAAGAAATGAAATAGATTCGGTGCTGTTTAAATGTTTCTTGTTTCATCAAATTAACATGGCTGAAGGGTTTACTAGCAAATACATACAAAAACACTCTTAACACACACACAACACAAAACCGGATGTTTCGGTTCATTCATAAAGCAAAATATATCCATATGTTTCTCATTAGTTTATGTCCTGAGATCTTGAGCTGTTCTTAGTAAAATATATATATTTTTTTAGTTTAGTAGAATTAAAAGAGTTACAGAAAGATTAATTAAATCTAAACATAAACAAAAAAGTATGTATTTATTCATTCATTTATCGTAGTTAAGTTAATATTAATTTATTTAGATTTAACTAAACTTTATATAATTTACTGAACTTTTCACTTAATTTGTTAAGCTGATACATGTTATATGATTTATATTATACTGTATATTTATAATATTAGTATTATTATCATTTTATGTACTCTTGTGGTCAGGATTGTGGTCTATAGTTGATGATTATGATAATTAATAATTTTTATCAATGTGTTATAATATTATGTATTAATAATATTTTCTATATTTTCATATATCGCCCATATGGCACACACACACACACACACACACACACACACGCACACACACACACACACACACACACACACACACACACACACACACACACACACACACACACACACACACACACACACACACACACACACACACACACACACACACACACACACACACACACAGAGTGCTGGGTAATAATTAATTACATGTAATCTTATGTAAACTAATACACATGTAATCAGATTCCAAAAATTAAGTATTTGTAATTCAATTATATTACATTTTAAAATGCTCATGATCAGATTAAAGTTACTTTTTTATGGATTACGTAATTTAAATATTATTCACACAATGGCAGTAAATTATTCATAACTTGTTGATTCTCCCTAATTCTTAAAGTTTCTGTTTTAAAAATCCTACTTTCTGTCATAGCATTTAGTTTTGACTATATTCACAATATGGAATGGTCATGAAAAAATCATATCAATAACTTTGTGATTCATGCTTCTAAATTTGGGGGGGGACTATGTATGAAACAAATAATTATGAAATGTCTTATTGATAATGAATGGTAAGTCTGAGTCTGAAATAAGATACATAGATATAAAATAGATAAAAAGTTATCTTAAAAAGTCACAATACATGACCTAAAATGAGTAACCTAGATTACGTTACTAACTACAATTTGTATCATGTAATCTGTAATCAGCAACAGACTACAGTTTGTAAACAATCTACCCAGAATTATATGTATAAACAATTATTAAATGTTCTTTATTTACATCAAATGTGATGCCAACAAAAATCTCTAAATCCACCAGGACCAGGCTGTCAATGAGAAAATGAGTCAAAAGGTCAAAATAAATGAGGAAAAGCATTATAATATCTACGGTCACAGATAATCCTATCCGGATGGGATCCGATTTCTCACGGGACCCCTGAGCTAGCTGAAAAAACTGTTCTTGCATCTGCAAAACACGACCTTGCGTCTTCAGGGAAAACTCGCCCTGTCCAAATAGCAGATTTTCTCAGACTAATTCATAAAGAGGAATAATACTTGCCTAAGACTGGTCAAACCCGAGTTCATGACAATGTTGATATCTAAAACTGAAAAGACAAAACTTGTATCTCTTTATTAAAGAATTGAGATATAAAAGATCTCCTTTGTGATTTTACTGTCCTATAGGATTACGTAACTACCAGTTTCTTATCTCTGTGTGTGTGTGTGTGTGTGTGTGTGTGTGTGTGTGTGTGTGTGTGTGTGTGTGTGTGTGTGTGTGTGTGTGTGTGTGTGTGTGTGTGTGTGTGTGTGTGTGTGTGTGTGTGTGTGTGTGTGTGTGTGTGTGTGTGTGTGCGTGCGTGCGTGCGTGCGTGCGTGCGTGCGTGCGTGCGTGCGTGCGTGCGTGCGTGCGTGCGTGCGTGCGTGCGTGCGTGCGTGCGTGCGTGCGTGCGTGCGTGCGTGCGTGGTGGTGCGTCATCCAGACACTGCGTCGACTTGCATCAAGCCCTAAACACAGCTGTGAATATCAATGAGTATAATGGAGCTCTTAAAGAGAGTTTTATTTTGGGATGAAAGCATCCTGCTGTGCCGGACAGTGTCTCAGAGCCTCCGATGCCCACAGAGCTGAACTTTCCTTTTCACGCAGCTGAATTATACATCACAGATACTAGTTTAGTGCATGCCGAAGGGGTTCACGCTGAGAGCATCAGGTCTTAATCAGCGCTCTTTCAACTAAAGACAATGCGCAATTCATGTTGGATGACTGTGAACGGTTTCACGCAACGAATATGAACCTGTCAGTTTTATTTGAACTAAACAAAACGATGATTTCTGAACTAAGTAGGAACATCCCAGGAGTAGCATGTAACACTTCACTTGAATCTTTTATGTATAATGCATTGTTCACCCAAAAAGGAAAATTTGCTGATAACTTACTCACCTTCAGACCATCCAAGATGTAGATGAGTGGCAGATTTGCAGAAATTACATAATTTCCTCACCAATGAATCCTCTGCAGTGAATGGGTGCCGTCAGAATGAGAGTCCAAACAGTCCATCAATTAACATCTTGTGAAGCCAAAAGCTTCTTGTCTGTAAGAAATAACCCATCATTTACAGTAGACATTTGAACTTCAAACCGGCTAAAAGATTATGTGCTTTTTTCAGGGAATTTTTTTTTGCATCTGAATCAGGAGAGAAATATGCACAGATCAAGCACTGTTTACTAACTAAAACAGTCCAAAACAGATCTAAACAAATATGCGGATGGATTATGATGTGAGAGGACAACAGGGGAAGGGCTATTTCACTGGAGGAAGCATTATTAAAGCATTATTATGGATTATGGACTAGTATTTTGTCAAGAAGTGATGGTTTGAAGTCAAAAATGCCTGGATGGAAGCGTTTCTTACGAACGTGTAGCTTTTGGCTTCACAGCACATTAATTGATGGACTGGAGTGGTGTGGATTATTGTGATGTTTTTATCAGCTGTTTGGACTCTCGTTCTGACGGCACCCATTCACTGCAGAAGATCCATTGGTGAGCAAGTGATGTAAAGCTACATTTCTCTAAATCTTACATGGCTGAAGTACATTTTCAGCATATTTAAACTTTTCGTGGTGAATTGTTCCTTTAAACAGACTGGATCAGACATATGGCGATCTGTGTTAACTGCTATACAAGACATATAACCTTTTCTCATAATGACAAACGCTCAGGTGAATCCCCGTCCAGGTGTGTAAATCAGCATGAACAATGTAGTCTCAACATCACGGTTGAGAGTGAGTTTTATGGTGCTAAAACAAACTGCTTTGTCAGCGTGGTTTGCAGGCAGGGTCCAGGTAAGCAGTTTTAATCCCATGAGATTTGGCACATCTCAAACTTCAGCGGAGAACAGATGACTTAAACTTTACGTCAGGTTGAGTTTTACACTTTCAGTTCATAGCTGAGCATAAAATATATGAAATAACTAAACAGAGTTGTCTGTCTGATAAGCTAGAGTGGCCTAAAAAAGGTATCTGGACACGTAAGACATACTTGAAAACGTATGAATGTCAATGCATTAGACATGAACTCAAAATAAGTAGCATTCATTAGCATATACTTCATTTAAAATAAAATCACTGACACACCAGTTGATTACAAGCCATCCAAATTGGCTCATCAAATAAAGCTAACAGTGGGACTTTAGCTGAATGTATTTGCAGATGTCTCTTATTATGTTAAAAAAGGACTTAAGTGTTTAGGATGATTCGCTTGTTGTATTGCTCATCTGTAAAGTCACTTCAGATAAAAGCGGCTGCTAAACGAATAAATGTAAATGTAATCTAATGCAACCAGAGCAATGTTGGAACTCTTTCTTTTAATCGGCATTGAAACCGTTAGAATCGGTTCGTGTTTCAGTTGGAACCAGTTTGAACTTTTGAGTCGATTCTTTTCAACGAATCAGCCAGTGTGTATCGGGTTAGCAAAACTGTTTGAATCAGCCTAAACATGATTCGGACAGCTAATTCACACCCTGAAATGTTTGGAGTGCTTTCAGTATAACATTTAGAGCACAAAGAACAAACACGATGCTGTATGAAATGGATATTTACCTAAAAACTATCAATGCCAACCAGGGCTGGACTGGTAATCTGGCAACCGGCATTTTCCCTGGCCGACGCACTATCGGCCGGTACATGTTCTTATTATACCTCGAAGTGGTGGTGGGCCGCCTGACCAAAAAATCGATTTTTTTGTCCCAGTCCAACCTAACTTAAAAGTAAGGTATCTTTCAATAAGAAAAAGCCTTTTATTGGTTGCAAGTGGCGAAACGTTCTGTACTAACATAAAAACCTGTGTGAATTTCTCCCAGGTTAACTAAAGCGCCATCTAGAGCGTTTCCCAAATAACTCAATATTTCAAATCTGTTCTTTTCAATGAATCATCAATGAAAATGGTTGGTGAAGAATCGCTTCTAGTGATTCAGTCTGAATTCATTTGAATTTGAGTCAGTTTTCATCGATGAAATGGCCAAAGAAACAGGATAGCAAAAGAATAGTTCAGACAGCGTAATGTTACAGTCAGCTAACGACGGCACTTTTTCAGAAAACACGTAGAGCGGTCTATAAATTCTATCGGTTAAATGCCAGAGAAGAAAAAGCTCTTTATTAAGCTCAAGCTCTGAAGGTAAACAGTTTCAGAACATATGAAAGCATAAACGTGCAAAAAAATATCATGACCGTACCATGTTTTTTACCATGTATTGTGGAGTATCAAGTTCAAGTTCAAGTTCAAGTTGAGCTTTATTGTCATTCCGCTACATGTGTGGACATACAGTGGGACGAGATGTCGTGCCTCACAGGACCACGGTGCTACATAAATACAGATATACAACAAATATATAAAGATATACAACAGATATACATCATGTAAATAGATGAATAAAGAAATGAACATGGTATAGGCCTGTATTTGAGTACCATGTTATAATCTTTCATCTGTTAACTGTTAACACTTACAACATGTTGAAGAACCCTGTCAGTCTGGGAGATTTGTGATGCAGGAAAACCTCAGGCCAAACTAACCAGTGACAAACTTACTGCCAGAAATCTACCTGATTAACTTTTAAAAGTAGTGCCTTAACCAACTACTAAGCCTAACACAACCAATCACATGGGTGTGAGGAACCAGAGATCTTTAAACATGCCAGCATTGTAGTACCTTGTTGTTTCGACATATCCCATGGTACTGTCATGTTTTTCATAATATTCTATGAAGTGCATTGGAGTGTTTGATTATTGTAATCATTCAGTATCATATTACAAATTAAACTACCATTGTCTGATACCATCACTTACCATAGCAATGCAACAGTACTTTCTGACTAAAAAGCGTTCTTACAGTGTGTTTGTTTTCCCCTCCCTGTGTTTCTGTAGGGTGGTGTTAATGACAGGTTCTGTCATAATCTGAGTGTTTCTCAGGTGACACACTGACGTCTCACCGACGTCTGCCATGACATGTTCCTGCACCCGCGCCCAAACTCTGCTGTCTTCAGATCATCGTGAGGTGTGCGTGATTGATGCTGGACGCGGTAAGTCATGCACGTCTCACTGTTCAGCAGACAGACATCACCCCTTTAGACTCTCTCGCTTGTCTTTTGCTCTCTCTCATTCATTCACACACTGAATAACAATGTGAGTTGTTTATTCATTGTTTGCTGAGCAAGGTCCAAGATAAAAGCCTCACTTATTTAATTTACCTTTTATAAAAAAAATTGTATATACATATGGTCTTTACGGCATTAATCAGTGTCAAAGCAAAGTTATGAGATCCAAAATTGATGAAATATTCTTCATTTATGTTGCATAAGTAAATAGATGCATAAAAAGAAACAACAAAAGCGGCGATATCTAGACATGGCCAAATTGATGCTCAAGTGCCCCACATGTTTGTCATTTCAGATGCGAGTCACACCTCACACAACACAGCGTGATTTCCATATACATCGTGCTTCAAAAGATTGCTGGCCTTTAATCTGTGAAGGCAAACAAACCGTGTCAGTCAAGTAAATTTGTGCGGCTGATTTCCATAATTTGCTGGCTTTGGTTTACTTTAAGGAGAGGAGGTGTCCGTTTGCAACCAAGTTTGTATTGGAGCATCAACTTATTACTGTCTGCCTCATTGAAGTGTATGTATCGACGGGTAATTGCTACGAGCTGCTTGTATTTACAGTCAAACAAGTTATTATGTTTTGCAACAGGGCAAAAGAAAGATATTCACAGAGTGAAACAGGAAGCCTCTGTGCGACAAAAGGACTGGAAATATTCTCATTTCAAGCCAAGTCTTGAGATGGCCGGTTTTATTAGTGTGCAATTTGGGCAAGGAAATGTAACACTTAGCTTTCTCATTTACAGAATTGGCTGCATTTCAATTCACAGACACATGCTGCACAGTGCACACTAAAAGTATGTATTTTGCTACTTATGGGAAGGTAGCATGTAAGACGTTATATCTGCCGTTTAGTCAACTAATGTTTGATTTGAAAGACCGCCTTCTTAGGTTATGTTCAAAATATCACACTAGCATGCTATTCTCCAATGAAAGATTAGATTTTGCGCGATTAAAAAAAAATAGATCAAAAGGATTAATAATGCACATTTATTTTCACAGCCTTCTTTGATAATATTTACCATGGGTACCAACGATTCTGACCACGTGTGTATATTGCACATAGCGTGCAAATGTATGTATGCATGAAAGTCAAAAACACTATGGCCCTCATCCAAATGGCACATTTCATGTGCACTAGCACAGTCTTGCTGACTTAAAATGGCCACCATGCTCAGGTTCATTAAGTCAACATGACTGGGGGTAGTCGTGGCCTAATGGATAGAGAATCAGACTTGTAACCCGAAGGTCGGGGGTTCGAGTCACGGGTCGGTGGGGGAAATGAATAACCAGCGCTAGCTCCACCTTCAATATCACGATTGAGGTGAGACCCTTGAGCAAGGCTCTTGACCGAACCCCAACTGCTCTCCGGGTGCCGCAACATTGGCTGCTCACTGCTGCAGGTGTGTGTTCACGATGTGTGTGTTCACTACTGTGTGTGTGTGTGCACTTGGATGTGTTAAATGCAGAGCACAAATTCCAAGTACTATAATACTATTTCACATACTATTATGCAAACTTTTTCACATACTATTATCAACACAGTTATGCATACTGTTCTGCATACTATTTTCCATACTATTTTCAACATACTATTATGTATACTACTATGCATACTATGCTATTACCGCCTACATGCTATTACCCTACTATTAAGCATACTATTTCACATACTATTATGCAAACTTTTTCAAATACTATTATCAACACAGTAATGCATACTGTTTAGCATACACATGCTATTATCAACATACAATTATGTATACAGTTGTGCATAGTTTTTCACATACTACTATGCACAATGTTTTGCATATGTATACTACTTTGCATACTATTCCACATACTTTCACCATACTATTATGCATGCTATTCCACATATTATTTTTTACATTGTAGAAAGTGTACACTTCGCAGTAGCACTACTTTAGTGTATTACTCCAGTTCTGTATCACAAAACTTAGTCTAAAATGAATGCATAGATGCATACTTCTATTCAAAATTTCTACACACTAAACCTATGCATGTGTTCTTTACTGTACCAGTAGCATGCATATTGTGATGAAGCCCTTGTGCTCTCAACATGTCATCAAACTCAGTCAGGCTTGTCGTAACATCTGCTGAAAGAGCCGATCTATTGGCCAGCAGGCCGAGCAGCTGCGGCGATGGCCAAAGTGAACAGTTGCTAATCCGCTGTGTAATTGTGTGTCCTAATAGCACTTCTAGTTGCAGTATTTATGGCACCTAAATAACGGCCCGCTGGTTACACATAATGACGCTTATATTTGTTGCCCAGGCTTGTGCCAAAGTCGTGGTCTTCCACAATGCACCCCGGAAACCAGAGCGCCAATTCACTCCAGCAGCATGACGGGACAAACAGATATGTGCAAACACGGAAACTTTGCCAAGTTTGCCTGTCGCCTGTTTACACATGACAGGCCGAGAGTGTGTGCTTATCCAACAACACCCTGCTTCACACTGCTATGTAGACTGCTGTTGGCAAACACCACATAGGTTTGTAAATGTAGTGTTTTGCACTCAAAAATATTTCGGGTTAAATTTAAGATTTATGTATATGAATCGCATAGATACATTTGGATTGCACAGTTTTAACATAACTAATAAACTTATTGTGATGCATATTTATGAAATATATGCAATAAAAAAATAATGGCATAGTTCATAGTTATGATAAACTATTTGCATATATTTGATTTCATTGAAATAATGATATGCATTCAAAATAACAAACAATCCAATTACATGCATTTATTCAGATTGCTTAGAATCAGCATACATCTGTTCATTGTGAAAATACTCATGTTTATTAACAGATAACAATGTATGAACATGTTTAAAATAAGACTAGCTGTAGAATAAGCAATATTCAGATAAGACATATGAGATCGAAATAAATTGTATTTATTGATGTTAAATAAAGCTGGTTAATGTTTTAAAACCAATTCAGTTTATTAGTACTATTATACAAATCTTACCTATTTCTTACCTGTTTCATAACTGACAAATATGCATCACATTCAATTTATTAGTTTATTATATTAATGATAAAACTGTGTTCCAAATAGATGGAAATTTTATATGCAATTCTAATTCATAACTCTTAAATTTAGGCCTGCACTTAGGTGTAATTTTAATATAGTTTTTTTATTATTGTTTAATTTTTGTGTGTTTTGTCATTTGTATTATTATTTTATACATATAGTTTGTTATTATGTTTCATTTCAGGTTCCGTTTCAGTTATTTCAGCACATGAAGTTAAACTAAATGAAGATAAGAAATGTTTCTTTGGGAACTTGTTGAATTAAAACAAGTGTAAGTTTTTTTTATATATTTGATTTCAATTGACGTTTTTTTTTTTTTTTAAAAAAAAAATATGTTTTATGGTATTAGTTTTAGTTAAATATAATAACACGATCCTAAATATGAGCTTTTTCAGTCTAAAGTCTTTAAGTCAACGTTCGATCATAATCCACCTCGTTTACTCTCTTAATACAGGTTTCTGGTCACGTCCCGGTCAGAAAACCTCCTCAAAAGAGCCTGCTGGTGGTGTTTCGGGAGGGTTGTAGTGCTTCACAATGCATTCAGGCTCTATTCTGGCACATAACAGCCGTTTTTCATCATCCAATCGATACTTGATGGATAAAATCAAGCCTTGTTCTTTTCAATTCAGATATTTCACATTATAGAGGCGTAATGAATGGCTTTCAATTGCACTTTCATGTCGAATCTAAAAAACATAATTGTTTAATGCATCACTACTACTCCAAAATGGCTTCACAACAAAGATTTAACGTCTTCCATCCCAATGCCATTCGTCATCCTCTCAAATAAGAGATGGTAGCGTCTGGGTTTAATGCAGCTGTGAGATGGGGCAAGCACATTGTGTGTCGTTCGTAATAGGAAGTGACAGGAGGTGTTTGTCTCAAGGATTCATCGGAGATCATGGCTTTTGATGCTCTACTGTTGTTTTTTGCTCATCTGAAGGATGATTCTCTGATGTTGGGAAAAACACGTCTAATAAGAAAGATGTATTTATGAGTTGAACACACATATCCTTCACATAATTAATAGCAGAAAAGTCAGGATTTTCTTTAAGCAATGGATGCAGTAATTGTATTAATACATTTCTTAAAATGAATGTGCTTTTCTCCAATCAAATTTACATTAAAACTATGTGAGTTGCATGTACAAAATACCATAGTATTTATTTTACTGCTACAATACATTGAAAAAATGGTGTAGGATTTAAAAATTGCTATTGAATTAAAATTGCTAGTAAATTTCACAATTATATTTTATTTAAATATTTTATTTTATTTGAATACAATGATTATTTAATATTATTTTAATAAATAATTACATGTAATTAATAAGTAGACATGTCATTTTTAACCTTTTGAAGACTGAAATAGTAATTTCTTGTAAAATACTTCACAATTACAGTGCAGAATATATAATGATATTGAATAAAAACATAAAAAGTCAAAACTCACCCACTTCTTTATTCATCATTTTGTAGATGTAGAGTTTACAAATCTTGAATTTTATGCAGAAATATACGTCGTCATCTTGCTCCAACCAAACTTCCCAGGAGGACTTTAACGCACCAAAAGTTGGAAGAAAATAGGTTAAAAATAAGCGGGAAAAAAGCAAGTTATTACATTTTGATGAATTATTACGAGAATTGTATTCCTTTACGATAACATGCACTGATGAATCCTGCACAATAAGAGTTTTCAATGCAAAAAACATGTTTATGTCCCGGGGAAGCATTATTTATTTGCTCAAAATTGGCAAATGCGCATGCATTTGGCGTAAACATTTAGTCGGTCCCGTACAAATGTGATTCATCAGTATTCCGGCACACAACAAAGTCCTTTCAGGAAACAAGCCATCATCTCACAGACTAATTAAATTGAGGGAAGACTAATAGCAGTGCTTGCGTGAAACTCCCTTTTGTGCATCTTTCCGTCTCATAAGCCAATTTCCCCTCTGACCAAATCCTCTACTGAGGTCCCGCTCCGGGTCTGTGCGAATCATTACGGTGTCATTTATTATTAGCACCACCATTGATATTGACTTAATGTATTCATGGTTTAAAGTCCAACTAATGCTTCCGAAGGCCTGAATCTTAATTTACCATCCACTTAAGGTGAAATGACATTTTCTCAAAGCCTGACATTCTCAGGTTTGCAATGCAATTCCCAAGAAATCCTTTCGTGACCTAAGTTGTCTCAAAGTTGAACAACTCTATTTAAACCCGCGTATCCAACGGGCCTTGTCACGGAGAATTGATCTTGTGATGAAAGAGACGAGCCTTCAGCGGCTGAACAGGGTTTTTTCTCGTAAATGCGCCATCAATCAATTCTGTGCGCTGACCTTCTTCCGTCCGTGTGTTTTAGCTTTTCATGTGCAGTTTTTTACTCTCTCTCTTGTGCAACTGTGGTATATTTGCATCTGGTCATACCAGATTCGCTTGCTGCATGTGGGAACTCGTCAAAATAAAGATATAAATCCTCTTTATTTTGAAGAGCGTTAGTCATTGGGTGCAGTTCAGCAGGTCGAATAGCTAGACGAGCACAGCTTGTTACCATTCACCGTTTTAATTAGGTCACGCTCATTGTGTTAATCTCCATTGCGTTTGGGTGGCCACTGCTGCACATTATACTGTGGGAAACAGAACATTACGACCCAGAGAGTAATTTAGACTTAATTTGGCACAATTAAACACTCTTTTCACTGGTTTCTGGCCTGACATTGTGCACAGATAAAGCCAGTAGTTCACCCCTAAAAACTAAAATACTGTCATTACGTTGAAGGTGAATGAGGGCATGTGCTGTCTAGCTCCTAAAATGATGAAAAAGTATCATAAAGCACCATTAAAGTTTCATAAAGTCCTTCTGAGGCTGTATGATGGCTGCTGTGGTGCATCTTCGCACAGCATATTTGAATACGTACGTACGCAAATGAGATTTAAGATCTGCAAATTGACTCAAAAATATGGTATTTTAGGCATCTTAGACTCACTTCTGATGCAACGGCTGCTTTTGGACAGATGGTAAATTTATGCATACAAGATGAAATGCAATGAATGCATCCTCTATGGACAAGTTAGTTCTAATGCATTGCAATGAAGTGATTTTCATTCAGGTTGGTGAAAAATATCATTTTCGGTACAGGTCTTTTGGTTCGGTATGCATGTGTACTGAACAAATACAGCATTGTTTTAATTTAATCACTGCACGAGTGGAACTTAAGTGGAAGCTTCCAGTTTTAGATATTGTTATGTTTGATAAGAAACAACATCTCATCTTACAAATTATGTCAATATTATCAGGAAATATATATAAAATTAAACTCCCAATAAATATATATAATTAAATAATTAAAGCTTATGTTTTTTTTTCGGTTAGCATATGTAGACGGCTAGGCAGCTCACTAGTATTTGAAATAGACCTAACATCTCAGTTTACTGTGGAAAAACTGTCTAGAGTGTTTATCTGTACACATAACCACTTATAAAGCTATTTATAACCACAAGCCATTGGCATCCATCAGCAGCCATTTAAATGGTTTTTATGCAGCAGACTGGCGATAAACCAGCATCGTTCCCTGCAGAAAACACTATCTTCAGTCTGCCAGAGCCCCGCTCTATACGAATTACATCCCCTCAGAGCCCCGCTATTAGAATCTACATCCCTGTGAATCTACATCCCCTAAAGCCCGCCTACTTCCACATTTGAATCTACATCCTGGCCTCTCTTCACTCAATAAAAATCCCCTCCAGAAGTCGTCCCTATCCCTCAAGAGTCTGAGATCTGCTAGTGACAGTTGTACCATCACAGAGAGGCTCAAAATCACTTAACATTTCTTTCCTTTAGGACTAAAAAATGATCTTTAACAAAAAATAACAATATGTTTGCCTCTTCAAGAAATCTTTATGTATTCCCCAATTAAGTGCTTTGGATAAAAGCCCTAAATGACAAATTGTTTTTTTTTCTTTCTCTTGAAAATACATTTAATGCATGTAATCATAACCTGGGTTTGTAGATTTTTGATTTTGCATCAACTAAATTAAACTATAGGATTTAGTCCATTAATGACTGGCACACATTAAAAACGACCCATCTGTAAATCAAAGGATGTCCCTGACTTCACCCTCTCCTTCGTTTTGAAGATCTGTGCTGAAGGCATTAGACTGTAAATGGACAGAATCTAGTAACAATGTGATTTAAATTCATGCCAATAACTGGAGTTCTGCCGGTGTCCTTTTAATCAAGGCTTTTCCCGTTCCCTGCTCAGCTTCTCTGTGATCTGTGTGCTATAACAACATCTGGTTATTCATGCACTTTGCATGAACTAGTCACAACCTGGGTGATAGTCTTAGGATACAGAGTCAGTTCCCTTGAGTTACAGCAGAGACATTGTAGAGGAGACGCTTTATGTGTATACAACTGAATAGAAGTCATATTGTTGTGCCATTGCATGTTTACTCTTGAATGCACATTAGCTGGATCTGCATATAAATATAGTCTCTTTTTTTGCATGATCTGAGCTACAACACAATTCAGATTTGAAATAGGATGTTTAAGAAACCGATCTCGTTCTTTCCCTTTTCAAGTTGATGGAGCTGTATCTGCATCACTGGAAATCACTGCCTAGGGCTTTCAAAGATGGGCGTTGTGTGAACTGAGTGAACTTCACAAGGACTTTATTATAGGCACATATCAGAAACAGTAGTGCAGTCTTTTACTGTTCTACACTTCCTTTTGAAATGAACCTGACTTTTTTTAGAAATATGCTCTGGCCATAAATGTGCACGAATCAGGAACATGATCAGGATGGTGCTACAGTGATACAGTTACAGTTATATATCCAGTGCTAAATTATATACACAGTGCTGGGTAGATCACGTAACGATTGTAGTCTGTTACGATCACAAATGACATGACAAAGTAATCCATACATTACACATTTTAGGTAATATAACCGGACTATTTTTGATTACTTTTGACCTAACTTGTTTATCACATTGAATTAAATAGGATACTCTTATACCATATGGATATAAAAAAGAAATCAAATATATTCCATTTGTTATTATTAACAACAATTAAAGATGACATTACGTCAAGGTTTCCCAAACTGGGCTTTGTGAAGAAACTGCAGGGGGTCCGTGAGGTTAATGAAAAGCTGATAATGAATTAAACCATAAAAATGTCAAACAAAAATTAATCATTTTAAAATAACAGATGGAATATTTAATTTGATTTGATACAACCATTAACCAATGTCAGAGAACTGTAAACATGAAAAGTGACTGTAGTCTGATTACAAGTATTTTACAATGCAATATAATCCATTCCAAGTACTTAATTTTGGGAATCTGATTACGTAATCCAGATAACATGTGATCAGTTAATACTCAGCACGGTAATAGACTAACCTACTTACCGCAAAACATTACATAATTCATCAAATGTATTACTAGTACTGATGTTTATGCTATTGTCACTTCAACTGGAGGATAATATCATATGGAGTTGGCTTTAATGGGATTTTGCTAAAAAACTAATGGTGGAAAATTGTCTTTATCAAAATAATACACCAGTTTTTCATGTTGAGGTGTTGCATGTATGTTCAGCTCACTATTAAATTGTGGTTGAAGCAATCTAATATGATTTCCATCTTTTAAAATTGTATATGTAATATAATATTCAGACTTATATAATGAGGATATTTGATTGTACTGCATGCTACAATGACACAGTGAATAAAGATGGTGTAAGTGATGCATCTTTTGAGCTTTACCATTAATTGAATCATGAAAACAGCATAAGTAGTAGTGCAGGTAGCAGCGCTCTCTAACTAAATGTGAAGTTAGTGTGGAGCAGGCGTAAAGTGAGCGCTCCATAATACTGGTCCTCAGCGAGCTATAAATAGTAAGTAACCATGGAGCTGGAGAAAGGAAAGACTATTGCACATATTGATTCTTTGACAGGGAAATAAATGATGTCTGTTTAATAATTGATGTTTTTTCTGTTCGCTTGTTTGTGTTGGACCGTCTCCAGATGGAGAAACAATGATGATGATGATGATGAGATTTAGCCGTGCTGTATACTGATATGAATAAGAGCCCCCGCAGGGAGATTCAGCATTCAGTATTAAATAACTTTGATACAATCTGCTGTTTCTCCCGATGCCTCGTGGACATAAGAACATCAGGAAGCTTGTTATTTATTAATGTTATGCTATATTACAAAACAGCTTTAAATAAGCCGTTCCAGGCAAAATTGAGGTATTAACATAGGATCATTGTCTCACTGACTTCCTCCCATAATTCCTCATGAATGCATCATCTGATGCTAAATAAGAACCCATTCTGTCTGCTGAGGCCTGAGCATGTTATCGATATCTTGCGCTTCACTCGAACAAAGATGAAAACATTTAATCAGCTGTCCCCCGACTGGGAATTAAATGGGAGCAGAGTTCAATGGCGTGGATTCAGAAGTAGCACGTAATTCCCGAGCCGGCCTCCATTAAGGCATTATGCAGCGGGACCGCCGGCCCATGCATCGACCCATCTGCGGCCGAGATAAGTGGAAAATCAATGGTCATTGATTAAGATCAGACTGTTACTGTCAAGCTCCTCGTCCGGCGGCCAGATGAGGCGGGTTCGTGCGGTTCAGCCCAATAAATGAGCCGCTCGGGGAACAGACGTCTGATGGGGATCGTCTGCAGTATGAACTCTGACATCCTGTGACCCGACAGCCTTTCACCATTCATTCTGTCCATCCATCCATCCTTCCTTCCATCCTTCCATCCATCCATTCATCCATTCACCTTTCGTTCTGTCCATCCATCCATCCTTCCTTCCATCCATCCATTCGCCTTTCGTTCTGTCCATCCATCCATTCCATCGTTCTGTCCATCCATCCATTCATCCATTCACTTTTTGTTCTGTCCATCCATCCATCCATCCATCCATCCATCCATCCATCCATCCATCCATCCATCCATCCATCCATCCATTCGCCTTTTGTTCTGTCATCCATCCATTCACCTTTCATTCTGTCCATCCATCCATCCACCCATCCACCTGTTGTTCTTCCATCCATCCATTCTTCCATCAATCTATCATCCATCCATTCTCCTTTTGATCTATCCATCCACCCATCCATCCACCTTTCGTTCTATTATTCTGTCATCCATCAATCCATCCATCCATCCATCCATCCATCCATCCACCTATCGTTCTATTATTCTGTCATCCATCAATCCATCCATCCATCCATCCATCCATCCATCCATTTTCCATCATCCATCCATCCATCCATCCATCCATCCCATCCATCCATCATCTATCTCCATCTCTTTTATCACATCACCATCCATTCATCATTCATCCATCCATCCACCTATTCGTTCTATTATTCTGCCATCCATCCATCCATCCATCCATCCATCCATCCATCCATCCATCCATCCATCCATCCATCCATCCATCCATTGTTCTTATTCTGTCCATCCATCCATCCATCCATCCATCCATCCATCCATCCATCCATCATCTATCCATCCACCTATTGTTCTTTTATTCTGTCATCATCCATCCATCCATCCATCCATCCATCCATTTATGATGTTTTATTAACAAAGTTCGTGAGGAGTACGTTCAGATAATTAACCTAATTAACACGAGAGGAGCACAATCAGTAATCAACCCAGTTAACAAGATAAGAGGTGTTTATATATACACAGCAGACTCATCTCTGTTCCTTGACAGCTTTCCAGCATCCCTCCGCCACTCCTTCTCCACACTTATAACTATTCCTGTCCTAAACCTATAGGGGGTACTCTGAGCCCTCCCCTCGGACAGCACGCCAAATACGCATAATCTTTATTCTATTTATTATATGTAAGTGTGAACTCATGAAATACATCCATCCACCTATTGTTCTATCATTCTGCCATCCATCCATCCATCCATCCACCTATTGTTCTATCATTCTGCCATCCATCCATCCATCCATCCATCCATCCACCTATTGTTCTATCATTCTGCCATCCATCCATCCATCCATCCCTCATTCTGCAATTCTGTTCTATTATTCATCCATCTAGTCTGTCCATCCATCCTTTAAATATAATTTTTCAAAACTTGACAAACGTGGTGTTTTAGTTACACAACCTTGTTTGAATTTAAATTCATTTAGTTCAAATTAAAATTTTCATACCTTCAAATTCAGTGAATTGGAATTCTTAAATCAGTTCTGAATGCTGTAAATCTCTGCTGGAATAAAACACTTAAGCTAGATGATCTGCAGGTCAAAGGTCATGAGTGGCACTAAACCGAACATGGCTGGAACCGCATGCATGCATTACAGGGATTTTACCATAGTTTATAGATGTTCATATGCACAATGCACAGCAGAGACTGCATTTAATCAGGTTTTACAGTCGGAAGTATCCATTTAATAATGGCAATCAATCTCTTTACATCCCCTCAATGAAACCTCAAGCACTCAACGAGAGATCCACGAAGCACAGATCTATATTTCACACAAGCATCTGGGCAATACACGTGATTGCACCATAAACCAAGTGTGACAGCTAACCCTAGTGATGTCATGACGATGTTGAAGACGCTGTCAGTCCCTCACATGTCTGTCTAATGAACTGGTGTGGTCATATTTGTAGGCTCCTACTGCTCTCCTCGGTGTGTCCAGAATAATGCCGCCCTAAACGGACAGAAAAGAGAACCTGGAGAACAGAGATAAGCCGGAGATAGACGTATAGATAGAGGGGCAAGAGAGGAAGATCGCTTCAGAGACAAGGGCAGACGCCCACCCGCGCGCTCGCCCAGACCGGAGCTCGTAATGTGAAGGCTGACGGGGCGTGATCAGAGAGGATATGGTGAGAATCTTCCCACAATCCATCAGTCCAGCTTGAATCGATGTGTGTGTGTGTGTGAGAGAAAATCCTCTGTGTTCGTCTGTTCTCAGCCGTTTGAACACAAACCCCAAATTACTTACTTTTAGACTTTGATCTATTGTGATGTAAAGTATTATTTTTAGGATTTTTAATTGTAATGTTAAAGTATTTTTTTTATATTATTAGTACAATTTTGTGTAAAAATGTCTCAATTTATTGGCTGTCTGATAAAATAATGAGTCCAATAATGTTAGAAGTCATGTTTGATAGATATTCCAGTATTAATAATACTTTTAGTAACGGTATCTTCAATCAAATTTTGTCTAAAATGTCTCTGTTTTGTCAGTTTGATAAAATAATGAGTCAAAAAGAAATGAGATATTGTGTTTAATAGCAATTCCAGTAATAATAGTATTTCTATTTTTAATCCAATTTTGTGTGAATAAAAAAATAAAGTCTAAATGTTGTCAGTTTGATAAAATGACGAATCATAAAGAAGTTAGAAATCATGTTTGATGGTGATTCCGGTAATAATAGTATTTAAAAAAAATATTTTAATGTACTTTATACATCTTAATTTTTTTTTGTCTGATAAAATAAGTCCAAAAATGTTAGAAATTAGCAATTCGAGTAAAAATAGTATTTTTATATTATTATTATATTAATCCAATTTTTTGTCGTTTTATGTTTTATATTTTAGTGTACTTTAAATATATGAACATCTCAGTTTGGGCAGTTTGTGATTGATATCGACTGCAGAAATTATAGTATACTTTTTATCATTTTAATCTAATTACCCCCCCCCAAAAAAAAAAAAAAATCTCAATTTTGGCAGCCCGATAAAATAATGAGTCAAAAAGATGTTTGATAGTGATTAAGTCAAAAAGAAATGATAAGTCTTGTTTCATAGTGATGCCAGTAATAATAATGCTCTTTATATTTGAACGCACGTTATAGATTTGAATGTCTCAAGTGTCTCCTGGTAATTCTCCTACAGAAATAGTATGGTGGTGTGCTGTTTTTAACGTTCCCTACAGATTGCATTTAGATGTCAGACAAGCACTTCAGCAAACTCAATAAACACCGTTCTGTAATATGACAGCAATCTCCTTGTGAAAGATGCAAAGTAATAAAACATTTCCCTTTCTCCAAAAGGCTGACAGCCAAATATATTTGGAAATGTGTAGAATTAAAATGAAAAGTCATGTTCCTGCGAGTCTGGACCCGATACACAATTCAAACCTGGGTAATGAGCATCCAGAACAGCCTTGATCTGAGCTTCCTCTCAATACAGTACCTGTGTTTGACTCCGCAGGGCAGGTCATCATGGGAAGAGACGCTTTATGCTGAATGATAATTGATAACAGCTCTAGGGTGTGTTGAGTTGAGGTGAGGCCTTAATTAAACATAACGAATACTGTCCCACTCACACACACTGCTGTATTTCCACCAATGTCTGCTGTTGAGGTCACAGATGAGCCATGACAACATGTTAAGATGGAAAAAGGAAAACATAAATAAAGCCTAATTTTAGCACAGATATTATTTTCATGATTTTTAAAATTATTTTATAATTGCTATTATTTGCATTACTGTAACACTATGATTTCATTAAAGCAAAATAAAGGTTGTACAACAAATGATATCATAACACTTTAATATAGAATTTCTTTGTGATTTTATATTCATGATTTTAATATTATTTTTATAAGTGCTATTATTCTCAGTAATGATTCGCATTGCTGTAATATGGCAGTGTTGGATTAAACAGTTCAAATACTGAGACTTTATTAAAGCAAAACAAAGGTAGTACAACAAATACTAGCATGAAGTATAAATCTTTACAAATTAATCAACTAATTTTACATTATAAAAATAATAATTTAAATAGAAATATATTTAAATGTCATAAAATAATATCATCCTAACCCCCCCCCCCCTAAAAATATACTTTTTTATTCTATTTTGCTGTTTTTTACTAAATAAAACAATAACTCCGAACAAACAAGAAGAATAAAAGCAACATAATTTGCTTAAAGCAATAATTACACACTTATTTATTTATATATCCTTTTTGTTTTGGCTTTCTTTTTTCATTCTTGACAGGTTTTATCGTTTCTCTGAGGCACCACGGCCTCTTTTTTCCTCTTTGGTGTTATTTTTAGCGTAATTTTACAAGATGACCCATTTTTTACCTTTCATAAATAGTCTTGTCAAAAGATTACACAAGTATAAAAAGTACTATGGTATTACCCTGTGTATCTAGACATATGTACTATGATAATATGCTTTTTATGTCATTTGGCCTTGAAATTGAGACACTTTTATGATCCAGTTAATTTTTTTTTTTCACTTTTTCTTTTTATAGTAAATCCAGTTTCACTCTGGAATAAATCACATGCGGGTCATTTCAGTGTTGACTGTTTTAGTTGCATGCACTGTGTTTAATTGCAGATTTGTCAGTGAAATGACCCACAATCATGAATGAAGATCCAACAGATTCAGAGAAATGGTTGTCACATCTCAAACAGGAATCAAGATTGTGGTGAGTTTTGGTATTCTAGTGTATCTTAACTTAGATATTGTAGTGACTTTAAAAGTGTTGGCAGTGTTTTCATACGCAAAACCAAATGAAAAGACACAAACCCAGACTGGCTTGATTATATCGTTCACTGTGCTTTATGAGACGAGTCATTTATCAGAGATTTACAGTGTTAGTCTTCAGTGATTGGAACAGAAACCTCTTCCACCTCCACACATGCGGCGGCTCAGTGCTAACATGCATTAGACGAGCTGAAGAGGGGGAAATAAAACCGGCCTGTGAGAAAGAAAAACAACTTTTAAACTTGATAAATGAGTGTTTGAGCCTGAAGTGACTCCTTCACTTCTAAACTCTGCTCTCCATTTACCCCCAAACCCGTTTCCAAGGTCTTGAGCGCAAGGCAAACACGTTTTTTCTCTTCTGATCTTGTCTGTAATTGTTTAGACACCGCTGCGTGTGTGTGTGTGTGTGTGTGTGTGTGTGTGTGTGTGTGTGTGTGTGTGTGTGTGTGTGTGTGTGTGTGTGTGTGTGTGTGTGTGTGTGACTGTGTGTGTGTGTGTGTGTGTGTGTGTGTGTGTGTGTGTGTGTGTGTGTGTGTGTGTGTGTGTGTGTGTGTGTGTGTGTGTGTGTGTGTGTGTGTGTGTGTGTGTGTGTGTGTGTGTGTGTGTGTGTGTGTGTGTGTGTGTGTGTGTGTGTGTGTGTGTGTGTGTGTGTGTGTGTGTGTGTGGGCATGTTTATGTGGTTTATGAGGACACAAATTTGTATAATGACATGGGTATGACATAGGTATTACAAGGAGAAGGTGATTTATGAGGACATTTTCAGTGTCCCATAATTTAAAACGCTTATAAATCATACAGAGTGAGTTTTTTTGAGGGAAAATAGAAATGCACCGTCTCCTGTGAGGGCTAAGTTTAGGTGTAGGGTAGGTGTAGGGCAATAGCACATACAGCTTGTACAGTATAAAAACCATTACGCCTATGGAAAGTCCCCGTAAACCATAAAAACCAACATGTGTGTGTGTGTGTGTGTGTGTGTGTGTGTGTGTGTGTGTGTGTTGTGTGTGTGTGTGTGTGTGTGTGTGTGTGTGTGTGTGTGTGTGTGTGTGTGTGTGTGTGTGTGTGTGTGTGTGTGTGTGTGTGTGTGTGGTGTGGTGTGGTGTGGTGTGGTGTGTGTGTGTGTGTGTGTGTGTGTTCGATGGCAGAGATTTGAACCCGCTGTGGTGCATGTGTCCTTACATGGTGTTCCTCCACGTACACATAATATTTACAGATTCACAGTTTGGATGGGAGGAACGCGCAAGCAGACAATAAACCAAACGCACAGATGATGTGTAAACCACATACTTCTGGAAGGGACCAAGAGTTATTAGTGCTCTATTATAGAGTCTTGTTTTTGTATTTTAACCATGCAACACTAAACTAAGAAGGATGATGCTCATGTGATGAGGATGTTTCTCTTTATAACTTGAACGTTAGTGCAATGACCAGAGGTGTATTGTGGAACGCCCTTTAAAATGCATTTAAAAAGGACAATTAATTAATTTACTTTTTTTGTTATTGTTTTTTTATTAACTTTAAAATATATATTTCATTCAATTAAAAAAATCATAATTTTTTGTATTTTATTTTTATTATTTTATTTTACAAATCAGATGTTTTTTCATTCATCAGAACTCTGTTGTGTTTTAATTAAATTCCTTTAGGTGAACTAAAGATTTTTTTTTGGGGGGGGGGGGGTAACACTTTACAATAAGGTCACATTGGATAACATTAGTTATTGCATTAACTAAATTATCTATCAATAAGAAAAACATTTCTCACAATATTCCAGATTCAAACATCTCATGTGCAATGCATCCGTGAGCGTGCATATTGATGAGCGTATCTTTGTTCAAATCCTTTATCATTCAGTAACTGTTCATTGTTAATGTTAACTCGCTTCCATTAAATAATGTTATGAGATACAGCTTTTGATTGTAATAATGTGTTAGTAAATGTTAAAATAAACATTAACTATGAGTAATAAATGCTTTAGAAGTATTTTTCATTGTTAACTTTGCAATTGACTAATGTAAACTAATTGGACCTTTTTGTAAAGTGTTACCAAATTTTGTTGTGATTTTTGTCAGTTTTTACTATTTAAAAATATATCTCAGCAGTAGTTTTATTTCAAAGCATTTTATTTTTCAGTTATTAATTTTAGCACTACTTAAAATAATTTCAGTTAGTTGTTAGTTCAAATGTTCATTTAATGTTTTATTTTATTTTATTTCCGTTACCAAAACAGATTTTGAATAGTTTTAGTTTTAGTTGATAATAGTAACATTGGCTTAGACCATGTGATGAGACCTCAGACTTTTCATTACTGATTCTGGTGTCTTGGTTGATCTAAACGCATCTTCAGAACATCTAGAGGAGACCAATACGATTACTGTAGTCTTTCTTGGCCTGGACTAGGCGAAACAATTGCGATACTAAACAGATTTCAAAGAGATCTCATGTGTTTTTGTTTTCCTGTAGGTGGCTTAATTCGTAAAGAGGAGACAGGGAGGTGCTGCACTGACAGAAACCGAGAGCTGGAAGTAAGGATGAGCTCAGCGTCCCCTTCAAAAAAGGAGCACAACTTTTTTAGCTGATCCTGGAAGATCTAGGTCAGATTTTAAAATACACACAAATACATCAGCAGAACTTTAATACATTCAGGCTGGTTCTGTCTATAGTCCAAAACTGCACCGGACACATGCTCACTTAAAGGGACAGTTCACTTCTTTTATTCCTTACTCAACCTCAGAGCTTTCTTACTCCCATGGAGCACAAACTAGATGTTTAGCAGAATGTCCATGCTGCTCTGTTCCATGCAATTAGTGTGAAATATGGATGTATGCTATTAAGCTCCAAAATAGCACAAGAAGCACCATAAAATAATGCATTTGACTTGTTTGTGCATTATAAATCATGTTTTTTTTTACTATACAATAGCTTACTATGAGGAACCACATCGAAATCATTATGAACAAAAATCCACACTGGATCAACATGAAGGTGAGTAAACTACAGAATTATAACTTTTGGGCGAACTATCCCTTTAAAGTGCAAACAAATGCTACACACATGCTCGCCATGCAAACATTTACAAACACGGCCATCTGTTGTTCAGATCCATTGTTGCTTCGTGCAATTATTCCAATTTAGCCTAAAACGCTGCAGGTCTCAGAGGAGGGTAGGCTCGTCTTTCATGCCTAAAACAACAGGAGCTCTGTGTGGTTTGGGTGATGTGTGATTCTTTGAACAAACAGACTGCCCCACTGCACATTTTTAATGCATCACCTCTGTTGCAGTGCAGGTATGAAAGAAAGAGCGAGAAAAACATCCTCCATTGCCATAAAAGCACCTGATGCCTAAAACTTGAGCTGCATACATTAACACCAGCATGCGCTCACAGGCATATGCACATCAATATGCACGCTCACGTATGCCTTGCACATGAGATCTTGGAAATGCATGTGAGCTTATATGTTGGAAAGTAGTGTTTCTCAGCTGGTTTCGCTTCAGGACCTAGATTTGACTCTTGACACTGGATCAGATGGGGACTCAGTGCACATTACTTTACTCTTAGTCACTTCATGTATTTTTACTGTGTGATGGCTATCCGGTCATGTGAAGACTTGAACGCCCTTCAAGATGCATTTAAAAAAAACATTAAGCTTAATAATGGAAATTATATTTAATTGAAATTATTTTCATTGTTTATTGTATTTATTTACATTTATATTGCATTTAATTTAATTGATCAAATGTTCTTTCTTCATTGTCATATTAATTTTGTTTTATTGTTAATACATTTTTAGTGATTTTTTATGTTTATTAGGGTTTTTTATATTTCTAAACAGTTTATTTATTAGAGTTTTATTTAACTAGCAATTTAGTTTTATTTCAGTTTTAGTTTTCAGTTAGTAATTTTAGTACTTCAGCTCAATATAATTTCAGTTCATTTGATTTAATTTAATTATTTTTTTATTTTTTAGCTACTGTAATAATTTTCATTATTTAGCATTGTTTTCCCCCAAAACATAACAGACCTGAAACCATTTTTTCAGTTCCATCCCACCATTTGTGAACCACTGGTGTCAAATCAAGCTAGAAACACATTCCTCGTATCCAGGAGTGTATGTGATGACATACGCACCCACACAGATTTCACAATCATCTTGTGCAGCAAACTGTAGATAAAGGGCAATTCTTTCAGACACTCCAGCCAAATAAGTCCCACTCCCATCTTCTCGTGGGATACAGTGACCAGATGGTGACCTTGTATAGCTGGAGTGTCTCCTATCTCTGTGTGAACAATGCTAGGCCCCGCCTCCTATGATTGACTGACATATTGACCCCTCCCACTCGCAGCATTCAGCCTTCATCAGTTCACAAACAAGAGATCTTCCCATGGAAAGCTTCAGGAAGTGGCTGATGCATCTTGTTTTTTTATATTTGAATGTCATGAGCTAAAAATGGTTGTCAAAACAGGAAAAAGGATTTTGTTTTAAGGAACATCTTTTATCTTCTAGATCAGTGCAGTGTCATGACTATATTGCTGCTGTGATTTGTCAGTTCAAGGGACGCATTTCTGCATGTTTGTTGCATTTTATTCTTCTTTGAAGTCCACTTAAAATGCACCCAAAACAGCTATAATTAGCACTGCTTGCTAAGGTAGGACTATACTTCAGTGACGTGCATTTGTGCTATATACGCATGAATGATCCCTCAAATCATGCGGCTTGTTTGAAGAAAACTCTACTAATAGCTTTCTGAGGGATCTAATTTTTTTCATTTGAATTCAATGGAAACCATTTAGCAACATGTTGACAATCAATCAAAATTCATTAGCAACTGATTTAGCAACCACTTTAGTTTTGCATGGGAAAACACCACAAAAATGTAATTCTATTCAAATTCACATATATATTAAGTCAATTAATTATACAGTTGAATTGGTAAATAATTGTATGTTAGAGAACGATTAGTTTTAAAATGGTAAGAAAACGCCCTGCTTTTGTTATGCAGCTTTAATGTAGACTTTTGTGGTTGCAGCTTTTCAGCTTCTCGCACCATTACGGTTTTATTTGCAGCAACAGCAAGCGTCTGGATGTGTCTGTAGACTCAGTAAAAAGACAATGAGTTGTGTGTTCAGTGCAGGTTGGCTACATTCCTACAGGCCATGCTGACGTTGAGTTTGAGGCCAGAGAATCAATATACAACACAGAAATCATTGACTCGCCCGAGGATGTGAAGAACCGGCAGTATATCTCCAGCGACTCGGAACGTTTCTTTACAAACACCTTCTGAGTTTTATAAAGCACTTAATCCGCCAACCGTTTGGCACCGAATCCATTCCAGTGCTCGAATGGTGCACCTTTAATTTGCACGTCCCGATGAGCGCTTGATTACTGAGAAAAAGAAATGCGAAATTTAGAGTATTTACTGGTTGTTGATGATTGTTAGCCAGTGAATGCTAAGTGGCCTGTAGTTCAGTGTCCTCCAAGTTTACAAGCTTACAATGATAGCTCACTTACAGGAAAATGAATGCTTTCAGAGGATGGAGAGGTCAGATAGGGGTCGGTGGTCACTCTGTCAAATGAGAGGTTATGGAAGTGTGTATTTAGGGGCCAAGTTGGGTCATACAAAGTATAATACTCACTTTTCAAGGGCAGTTTGTTCACCATTTTAAATTTCTTTGAAAAATTTTTTTCTTTTGTGTCTTACAGTTTTCTTTGGGCCTTCCCTAAACTTGGATCAGATGAAATAAGTCATGAATCATCAAATGAGACCAAGATGATACCAAACTAAGTCCAAAGTAAGTCTGTATCTTTGCAATAGGTGACACAATAACCACACCACCAATAGGCTAAAAGGCATAAAACTTGCCTGTCAATTTGTACAAATTTAGCATAACTTGCCCACTTCGTATATTTCTGGAGTCCTGCAGAATATTGTGATTTACAATTTTTAAGGCCATTCTGCAATTTTGAATGGATTTACTGTTTTTTGTTTTTTTTTGCTTTTATTTGCTCTACGTTTTTCCATTCTTCAACAAAATTGGTGCAGATTATCTTCAGATGAATCCTCACGGACTGCAGCAATTCAACTTTTTGTATTCGACACCATTTTCCAGAAACTAAGATTTTCTAATGCAGATGCCACGAAGTAAGTAGCAATATATATCGCTATTACTTCATTCATATTGTCATGAAACTTTATGTGTGTTGTTTTCACAATGTCTTGAGATTGTAGCGCTGCCAACTGGTGTTATGAACAAAAATGATAAATTAATAAAATGGGAAAAATAATAAAACTGCTTGGGTGCTAGAACTAAACAAATCTACTGAACTTTACAATGCACGCATTTTTAGCTTGCACTGCCCTGTAATATTATCCTATTTTTAGAATAACTTTGGTGATATGATTTAAGCACTTTCATCCTACAGCATGAGACTCTCAGACCTCATCATCAGATGTGCTTTTACCAATCACTGATGCTGATCTCAGGGTCAATAACACAACATCTAGTAAAGAGGAAAATAAGAGATTCTGAAGATGCCTGGGGTAATGCCAGTAATTCTTATCGTCCGATACACTAAACCAAGCACTTCAGAAATGTCAGAGGAGATAGAGGCCTACGGAGGCCCAAATGTCGATGCTGATAAGCACGGTTAGTTATCTTACGGTTGTGCAGGTCTGCAGGGGACAAATCAGCAGGTCATTAAGACGTTTTAGGCTCAGAATCAATAGTAATAGTCATTAGTTACTGACTCCAACCAAACAAAACCAAATCAGACCAGACCTCTCATTACATCAGGGTCAAACAATCATCCATCTGAAAAAATACTGAAGTGCTTATTTCGAAATTTAGGGTAATAGATTTCTGATTGTGTTGTTTATAGATTAATGTGATGAAGGAGTGTGTTTTTGAGAGCTGAGCTCTTGATACAGCTCAGAGAACTTCTCAGCGCTTGGGTTAATCAATTAAGCGGGTGGTTGGGTGTAAATACACAAACACCGGCAGTTCATTCTGTGTGTTGTGAAGCAAAGACAAGAGAGCTGCCGTGGCAGCTGTGTATCGCACATTCAGTGCACTTTGTATATATAACACACCTTATTATCAGCTGTATGTTCTCGAAAAGAATTGTAGTGTTTACATATTAATAATTAAACCCTTACAATATAATGTTTAAAAACACGCAATCAACACAAAACTAAAAGAAGTGCATGAAAAAGGTTAATATTAATAGGTAAGGAATGTATTTAAACTGTGTTTCAAAATATATAAAAAAAAAACACCTTATTATAAGTATTAAATATTATCTTTATACATTTATTATATATTACATATTTTCATTATTATATATTTAATTCTTTACTTTTAAAGGGGACATCAGATGCCCATTTTCTACAAGTTGATATGATTCTTTAGGGTCTTCATGAAAAGTCTATAACATACTTTGGTTAAAATTTTTCAATGATGTCCCTTTAAATTATAATGAGCTCCTGCTCACCCCGTCCCCTCTCTTCCCTGGGGTGAGCAGTTCTCTGAGACTGTTTCATTCATTACTAGGAAATGTGATTTGCAAAGAGTTATAAAAAAAGTTATACTCACTTCTTCTGGAGGTGAAGCTGAATCACAAATGATTTGCGTGAACATAAACTCGTTTACGTAGATTGGGGCGCATTTCCTTCAGCGGCTCAGATGATGGGAGTAAATGACGACTGCTATGTTCATTATTACGTCCATCAACTGAACACCTCAATCGCTTAGGAGACTATTTTGTCTACACCTGCTCCAGCGGCGAAACAATGGTAGACTGTTCACAGCTCTCTCAGGGCGGGTCTATGCTAAAACAGCCGTGTCAGTCAATAGTCGTGGGAGGGGCCTGTGCAGAACTGCTCTGCCAAGAAAAAACACTGGGTGGATTTTTATCATTATAGTGTGGTTGTGTGGCACTGCCAGCACACATTTATGTTCAAACACCATGTAAAAGTGAATTTTGGATCTGATGTCCCCTTTAAAATAAAAAATATAAATACTTTTTTCTCCATTTGCCAGCATATGGGTTTGTAGGAATATAAAGTTGAGTAAATAAAGACCAGTTTTTAATTGAACTGTTTCTTATTTGTAACTAGTATGTCGAGCAGATGTTGAACGATGTGCTGCGTTTATATTTTGTCGCTGTCAGCTTTTACCGTGAAGCGCCGTTAAAGGTGTTCCAATAGAAAGTGTCATGAAAACACAGCTGGCCGGTCAATTGCTTTAATTTGTGTGAGAGCTGACTACACATGTACACATAACCAGAAACAACTTCATCAACGAGATTTGCATGCATGAGTAATGGAGGACGCGGCCCGCGCTGTTAGCTAAACGTCACGTCGGATTTAGAAACCGCATCCACAGATGTAAACACGCCGGCCTGTATGAACCTCAGCTGATTAGCAGATCTGAGCTTTGTGGTGTTTACAAACTCATCTGCATTAGTGTACTTGCCTTGATTAATATTTCAGGCCGAAGGCAACCTGCTAACATTGAGAATGAGCAGTTATCTTGGCCAGCAGCACTAATTATTTAATACAAAAATATAAAAGGGCACTCATCTTTGAACGTGAAAGTAGTCGGAGAGAGTGATGTTTTGAATGCATCACATGCTTTTCATTCAGTGATTTGTATGAAATCACCACTTATGATTTCAATAGGCAATATTATACAAAGAAAAAACATCTCTCTGTGAGGCCATGGTGCAAAAACACAACAAAAAAGGCCCAAAACAAAAAGAAACACACCAAATGAAGCTCTGATACTCTCAAAAGGGGAAGAGATAAACCCGCCTGGAAGCAAAGACTTAAAGGTAGACGGGTTTCTTTTTGATACCCTGCCGCGCGTCTGCTGAACACATCCGCCAAACTGAGCTCAAAGGTCAGGAAAGCATCTACCAGCTTTCAGCAGGTGCACGATTTCACCCTGAAATGTATTCCACATAAAAGCATATTTCACTCTTATATTTAAGGTCAAATTTTTGGCTTTTAAAATACAGAAACGAACAAACAAATACGTCGGCCAACAGATTCAGAGACAAAAGCATACAGATCTCCTGTGACCTGGACTTATAAATAGCCATCTGGAGCAGACGCCGTGTCTTTTCTAAGCAAATTAAATCAGAGATGTCCTTTTCTGCCGTTTCAACTGCAAAGAGAATCGGTGAGAGCGGGGAATAATGCGTCGCCGCTTTGACAGCGCGGATGTCCCCTGACCTCTTGTCCCACATGACAACCGCTTACTCCCACTCAACGCTTGACAATCATTGTCTCACGGCAAATGCATAGAAAGACATTTAAAGAAGATTTGGGGTCTGACCTCACTTATTATGGCTTATAAATATATAGTTTTTATATATAAGAACACCGATATGTCATATACACTACCGTTTAAAACTTTACAATACAGTACTGTGCATAAAACAGCAAAAATTTGAAATATTGTGAAATATAATTACAATTTAAATGAAGTATTTTCTATTTGAATATACTTTTAAATAAAATATATTCTTGTGATGCAACGCTGAATTTCCAGCATCACATGATCAGTCTAATATGCTGATTTGCTGCTCAAGAAACATTTTTGATTATTATCAATGTTGAAAACAGTTGTGCTGCTTAATATTTTTATTTAAAAAACAGGATTTTTTCAGGATTTTTGATGAATATAAAGCTAAAAATAAGCATTTATCTGAAATAGAAATCCTTTTTATTCTACATGATAAATATCTTTACTGTCACTTTTTATCAAGTTATGTGTTCTTGCTAAAAAAAAGTATTAATTATCTTTTTTTTTAATTGACTGACCTCAATTTTTTGAACATTTGCTAACCATACTAAGGCTCAACATATTATAATAATATAATTTACTATAAAATTCATTTCAAAACCCATTGCGAAAGTTATTGTATAATTAGCATATTGCCATTGTTTATGTGATGGTTATGTGTTCAGCATTTTGACATCGAAAAGTTCCAGTTTAGTTTCACTTAATAATGCATTTTTTGCATTTATTGTTTTGAAAAACTTGAATTATGTTTTGAGTTAAAGCAAGTGCACCAAACTCTGATTTCTCACTATGTGTGAAATATTATTCGCCTGTTTGCAGTGGAAGTGTTCTTATTATTTTAATTGGCACTTCTGTGCTCTTATTTGACTCTGTGGGCATTAATAAGAACATAATGATGAAAACAGTTCAGGCACATAAATGAGTGTGGCTTTAGGTGTTTTCTCTCATTAGGACAGTGAATAATGTGCACACACAACAGCCGCGGGGCTTGATTGAAACCTGATACACTGATATATGCTGCTTTCAGCTCATTCTTCTGTAGATCTGATTGATTTGCTTTGTGCCGTTTATAGTGTGCATGTATCATCAACACAAGCCTGCACATGGATGCACGTTGACTGCTTTGTGCTAAGTTTTGCCAGGGCATGTTTTTATATGCATTGTTCGCCCAATATGAAAATGATCATGTTATTTCAAACCCATATGACATTCTTTCTTCTGTGAAAGTTAATTTGCACATGTCTTGGGTCCTTTTTTCCATATGAATGAATGAAGATGGATGCTTTCACAAAAAGCACAGTAAAAGCATCATACATGTAGTCCATGTGATGGATTTTTGTGAGAAAGAGAACAAAATGTAAGGTCTTTTAACCAATTCCCATGGTCATGTTATATTTGAATATATTTGAATGCTAATTAAATGTCAAAGCTATAGCTCAGTGAAAACGACCTAATTGCAGTATATTTCAGTATATTCCGCACATATAGCTATCTCATGAATTTCTATAAAATTAATGATAGAACATTTCAAAAATAGTAGTATTTTTAATTTTTGTGGTAAACTGATTATTTAATTTCAGTCTATTCACACTATTTTGGTACTTGCATATTTAAAGTTAATCTATAAAATGAATGACAGAATAAAATATATATATATCGATACATTTTCAATTTTTTGTAGTAAACTATTTATTTTATTCTATTTAAGTCTAATCAGACCACTTTGTGGCTTAATAAATTAATCTATAAACTAAATGACAGAATTTGCCTCTCTTCAGATTATTTCTGGTACTTTATACATTAAATCTATATAATTAATGACAGGATGATTTATTTTGTTGTAAACTATTTCAGTCTATTTAAACTTTTTTAGTACTTTTGGTGCTTAAAATAAAATGTATCTATAAAAACAGTATTTGTCAAAAAATGTTGTGGTAAAATATGTGTTTAATTTCTGTCTATTACATCTAATCTAGAACTTTCTTTCCAGGAACATTTTAGATGGACGTTCATCTAAAGCTTTTATTTAAATGTTACTTGTTTCAGCATGTTCAGAGAACATGTATCGTTGTAACATTTATTGAATATGATCAAATTAAATGTTCATTCAGTGTTTGCATAACAAAACATTTTTAAAACAAAAAAGGAGTTTTTGAATGTTCATAGAGCGATAAAGCAATGTTAGAAAAACGTTCTTGGAATATTTTTTGTTGACTATTTTTGGTGTTAATTTAGTGTTTTTGTTGTTGTTTTTTGCGTAACATTAATCTATAAAATGAATAACAGTAACTGTCAAAAATAACATTTTTGATTGTTGTGGTGAGCTGTGTTGACTTGCAGACCTGTGTGTGTTAGTAACTAAAGCAAGATAAGTCATGCAGTATATTTGGAATAGATCCACTAAGCTAAGCAGTTGTGTATCTCTCCCGCTAGGAAGCTGTATTAGCATTACTGAGCCGCAGCGCAGGGATCATAGAGGCTTTGTCCTGTGAGGCGAGAGGGTCATGCAGGTATGGGACAGACGCGGCCTGACCCCAGACGACAGGGCAGCGGGGACACAATCTGCTCCGAGACCCACTCCTGTGCTCACCGGCCATGAGGCGACGGTCACTGAACGAGAAGCTGCTCTGTGAAGATACCACTGTGTCCCGGGGAGAGATGAGAAGGTTTGATAAGCGTGCACACGCTCACACACACCTGCACAGACGGGCGATGGGCGGTTAATGCTTTTCCTCTCTGTGAGACGCCTCTCAGATCTGCAGAAGCACTCCATAACCGAACATCCGTAGGAAAACGACGGCTGATTTTTGATTTGCTAGTTTGCATTAGAACATCCTGACAAGGTTCTCTCAAAGTTACGTGATGCTACTAGAATGTAGTTCAAAGTTATCAGGTTGTTAATAATGTTCTCGAAACATTAGCACAAAAACATTATTTATACATCATTCAGGGAATCTTTTTTCCTGAAACCTTTTATTCAGACGCTTTTTAAAAGTTACTTTTTGTTTCACAATGTTCAGGGAACGTTCAAATGTATCGTTCCTATAATGTGTGCAGAATGATAAAACGGAATGTTCACTTAACATTAGCTGGACACTGTTCATTCAAAGTTATCTGATCTTTAATAATATTCTCAAAACATAGCACAAAAACCTCATTTATACATCGTTAATGTAACCTTCTTTCCTGAAGTGTTTTAGATGGATGCTCCTCTAACAGTTTTATATGTTACTACTCGTTTCAGAATGTTCAGAGAACAATCAAATGTAATGCTGGTTGAAAATTATAAAATTAAATGTTCATTTAATGTTCGCATAAGTGTTTTTAAAGCAACAAAAAAAACAGGTCTTTGTGAACATTCAGAGAATGCTAAAGCAACATCAGAAAAACGTTCTTGGAATGTATTTTTGTTGGCTGGGTTTACTTAGATTGCTAGATTGTTGCATTTTTGCCCACCTCACAATGCTAAGGCATGCTGGGTGTTTTTTTAAATATTGCTATAGTTGGTAGAGATATGTGGTCAAGTTTAAATATTACTACTTGTTTCAGAATGTTCAGTGAACATTCAAAAGTAGCATTCTCAAAAAAACGATTTATTAATAAAATGGAATGTTCACTTTGTGAACGTATCAAAGAACATTAGCAAATTGTTCTTAGAACATATTCAACATCTGAGTATACTTAGAAATGTAGTCTCTAGATTTTTTTGTCAGTTTTCTCATCAGGTAGAAACAGCACACTTCTCTTCAATTTCAAAATCTTAACATATCTTCTTAAGTCCATCACTACAGTTAAAGTAAACTACTCCTAACTTGTCTCGGTGGACTGTCTGGCCAGTGTTGTCAAGTTTAGCACTCTTATTTGGATAAATGTGGTACCACAGGTTCAGATGGAAGAAATAAGCCTCCTATAGGGGATTCATTAAGTCAAATCCCCCTAAATTGCAACGCTTCAGAGTAAATTGGAAATGCAGCACTTGATGCTGATTAGACGAGAGACTCCAGAGCAGAAGAGCAGACTGACTCATCTGTTACACAACCAGTCTGGACTGCAGGACAGGAGTCACATGACATCATTTCAACACGTCTCATGTTCACATATTTGATCTGGTCCATTAGTTGCATTTATGAATGTTGGTGGAGATGTTGAGGTTAATTTAAAGTGCCTGAGGTTACGGTGTAAATAGCATGGTGTCATAAATCAGTACTATATCAGTAAGATTAAAAAAAATAATAATAAATATTATGAAAGATGTCTTTTATGCTAAGGCTGCATTTATTTAATAAAATACAGTAAAAACTGTAATATTGTGAAATATTATAAAATTTTAAAATAACTGTTTTAATATAAATTAAAAAGTAATTTAAAAATAGAAAGTAAAAAAATAATTAATTCTAATCTTTTCCAACATCATACATGTTTTACTGTCACTTTTGATTAATTTAATGCATTCTTGCTAAATAAAAGTATTAGTTAATTAAGAAAAACTTACTGACCTCAGAATTTTGATATCTTTTGGTATTACTTGAACAGTTAGTATGCAAGAGCCCTGGTTTTAGAGGTTAAAATCTCTCGTATCTGTAACACTAATTCCACAAATAAGCCCTAATTTCAATCAGTAATTCCCTCTGTCTGCCATTGGTCAGCTTACCAGATAACCCCGCCCCCAAACCCACACCATTGGCTGAGCCTATGTTGCTGTGTTACCTAAGATATAAATGTCTTTCTTACATGTGTCTCTGCATATTACACTGGAATAGTAAGACGCATTTGACGGTCAAGATTTCCTAATTGTTAGAGATCTTGCACAGTCGTTCTTGTGGTTAGTTGTGTAATGCAGTGTGGGATGCGTTTCTTGACAAATAATTCTCAAGATACCAGTTCACACGGTCTGCAGTGATGCATCACTGGGTGGATTTGTCAATGGACAGTATAACTATAGTGCAATAGTTGTCTCATGTACTCAGTGTGCAAGCATTTGTGATTGCAAACGGCCATAGAGTGGACCTGAGCCTCTCTTTTGGCTTGGACTAATAAGAAACCAGTTAGCAACCACTTTAGCTTTTGTGGCAGTGGGTTTTAAATGGGCAAACAGCACTTATATTTGCTTCATACAATGTAAAAATATAGTTAAGAACTGCTTTTATTATGTAGGGGTCATGGCATGATCCGAAATGGGTTCTATTTTGAAATCAACTGTGACATACAGCTACAGAACAAATCCAACATAGCTAACTTCTCCATCTGCATGCATGTCATGATTTGACTCCATTCCTCTGAGCAAAAGCGGGTCAATACATGCTAATAAGATCCGGAACGCTAACGGCCAAAGAGTCAGTGGGCAAATGCCAGCGCGATGCCCTGGGGCCGAAAGCAGTAAGGAGCACTAAGTCATATTTACCCTCCGACTCCGCAAACAGCCATAACTCAGCACAAAACGCTGCGCGGGTTCATCAGGGATGAGCACTACAAGCAATTTCTGCTACTCAACATTGAGCACCATGTAATCTTTCCCAGGTGCAGCGTTCTCTAATTCCTGAACGCTCTTGAGAAGCCCAAACCGCTACTACATAAGCCGAAGTACCACGGTGCAGGAGATGTGCTTGAGATTGCATTTGTTGATGTCTGAAGAGATGTATAAAGGCCTAAGGGCTCCATGAACCTCATTTAGCCAAATGCTTTTATGCATAGAAACTTGCTGTACATTTATTACAGGTTTAGTCTTTCTAGAGTAGTCTGAGGTTACGTGTCTTGATCAAGGCTCTAATGATGATAATGAATGAATCATCATCTTTAAAGAACTAATTCACTCTAAAATGAAACATTTTACTGTCAGTTATTGAATTATCTGTGGAGATTTTTTCAGTTTTATGAGAGAGTCGTTTAAATCTTCTATTCAACTGTTTTGTTCAAAACACTGATTCATTTAGGATTGAATCAGGTGACTTTATTAGTGATTCAGTTACATTTTCATTCAACCATTTCTTTCTTAAACACTGATTTTATTGATGAATGAAACAAGTAACCGTGTTTATGATGAGTCATTGAATCAGTCATTCAACTGATTTGTTCATAAACCGATTCATATAGGAATGAAACGAATGACCATCTTTATATGTGAATTAATTTACCCACTTCATTCAAAGGCACTGATGTATCCAATAAGAAACAAGTGAATCATTAAATTGTTCACTCCAGCATACAGTAATGCTCACTTTTCACAATTCATTAAATCCACAAAGATAAAATCAAATCTTGCCATTTTTTTCGTTGATGTTTGATTTAAAAAAGGAACCCATTTCGGTTGATGCAAAAGTGCATTCAGTAACGAAAAAAAGCTTGTGAGTGTTTGACTTCATGCCCTCAGAGCGTCTCTCCGTGTCAGTGCTGAATTAGTCAGCAAAACCAGCGTGCATGTTGACTCAGAGCTTCATTCGCAAACACAGGAGGGCAAACAGCATTTTATCTTTTCGTTTAACACTGTGTGTTCTTATCAGACGGGTCTCACAGGTGCCGGTCCCTTCATGCTTTCCCCCCAGAGCGCTTTCTGCTTAATCGCACCCGCTTGTGGAGCACCAGTTAGCGTTTATTGAAGAAGAAACTCGTTAGCCTGCAAGAACAAATTGCATCTATTCATGCAACAGCAATTAAATTCAGAGAGAAAATTACATTGTGTTAAAGAGAAGGCTCCATTCGCGGCTGAGTGTACAAAATCATATTGTAAATGTGAATGGAGGCGCTAAATGAAGCCACGGCTTTTGGCGACTGCTCAATGCGCCCTTAAAAGGTGTGAATGGATGACGAGGGGAAAAGGAAGCGATGTGGCTGCTGAGAAGGTGTTGTAAGAGCTGTGTGGGACCAATGTCTCCCTGCATCGTGTGTGTGTGTGTGTGTGTGTGTGTGTGTGTGTGTGTGTGTGTGTGTGTGTGTGTGTGTGTGTGTGTGTGTGTGTGTGTGTGTGTGTGTGTGTGTGTGTGTGTGTGTGTGTGTGTGTGTGTGTGTGTGTGTGTGTGTGTGTGTGTGTGTGTGTGTGTGTGTGTGTGTGTGTGTGTGTGTGTGTGTGTGTGTGTGTGTGTGTGTGTGTGTGTGTGTGTGTGTGAACAGAATGCTAATTGGCCACCAGGCTTCATGTGGGAAGGAGGCGACTCATTAGCACTGCTGCATCCGTATCTGCGCTAAGCTGCCGTCGAGCTCCATGGCTCTGGGTGCCGTCCAGCTTCTACATGCCCCGAGGAGAGAAGAAATGGAGATGTGTAACAAGCACACAGTTTCTGCGTGAAGTCTCGCTGTTCATCTCATACTAAGCACCCTTACGATTGATCTCCGAAAGGTCTGTCCAATCGGTCACGATCGGGAACCGTCCACCCATCTGCTGAGGATGTTGGCCCCGGGCCCGGAAGTCAACAAATGGGCCCGTGGGAACAGGGTGACCTCCAGACTGAATGCCAGCGATCACGCCGACATGTCCTCCCTGGCGATATGACAATGGAAAACATGGCCTCCGAATGGGATAGCCAAACAACATCCTGTGGTTAAAGATGTTTTGCTAAATCAGGCCGCGGATCGTGACAGTAGCTGTTTCATAACCTACTGAGCTTATATTGGCAGCGTCCTGAATCCCGTTGAACCTTGTTAGTAATTGGAAACGCTCTACATACTGTAGGCAGGAACTCACAAGAAGTGTATAGGAAGCTCTTGAAAGAAACTTTGACTTAAATCAGCTTAGCTAGTAACCCATGAATACATAACATTGTATTATATTTATGAAATACAATATAAATATTTAAGAATAAATTATATCATATTATATTATATTATATAATTTGAGACCCTGGACCACAAAACCAGTCATAAGGGTCAATATTTTGTAAATTGAGCTTTATACATCATCTGAAAGCTGAATAAATAAGCTTTCCATTGATGTATGGTTTGATATTTGGCTGAGATAAAACTATTGTAAAAAAAAAAAAACTGAATCTCTGAAAATGTGAAAATATGGAATCTGAGGGTGCAAAAAAAATCAAAATATTGAGAAAACCGCTTTTACATTTCTCCAAATGAGGTTCTGATATATTTACAGTAAGAAATTTACAAAGTATCTTCATGGAACATGATCTTTACTTAATATCCTGATGATTTTTGGCATAAAAGAAAAATCAATAATTTTGACCAATACAAAGTATTGGTGGCTATTGCTACAAATATACCCCAGCAACTTAAAGGGTTACTCCACCCCAAAATTAAAATGATCATATTATTATATAGTAAGTGAATGACAAAATGTTAACCTTTAAGACTGGTGTTGTGGTCCAGGGTCACATATTATATTATATTATATATTGTATGTTTCTTTGCAGTACATACAATCCCAGAATGCATTGCACTAAACTCAATCTTACTGAGTTGCGAAAATTCATGCTTGAAAAATGCATGAAAATATTTAATATTTGTATTTTTTTATATATGTAATGTTTTATGCTTATGTGTGGTTTATTTATCTTTTTCTTTTTTATGTATGTTACATATATATAATATAAAACAATATTGAAAATATAGAAATATATACTGAAAAAAATATTTGTGTGTGTGTGTGTGTGTGTGTGTATATTATAATATTAAATAAATAAATACTTTAAACTCATTACATTTTTGTATAGTTTTAAAATGTATTTGATATGGTATTTTATGTATTATATTTGTATGTGTATGGGTCTTCACTACAAAAGGAACATGCAATGCTGTCTTTCAAGCTTGTGGGGGGGGGGGCATATTAGAAGAAGAACATTGACTGTTGTTGGCTTACCTAGCAATGCATAAAATACAAAAGTAAAAATGTTATGCATTTGCATTATGCCGAGCTCTGTGAAATAGTCCAACCTTAGGAAAGTCATCTTAGAAGGCAGTATGGAGTAATTCTGCTGCCTGCTTTTATCAGCAGTGCTCTCTAGGTAGGCAGCTCACTAGGCTTTGGATCGAATGGCTCACTAGCTGGAGCTAATGTTTTAAAGAAAGTAATGGAGCGTTGCAGACTTGTGTTGGTCTTTAAAGGAAATTGTCTGACAGTTTGAATCTCTCATTATCTCTTCTGTGCATGATCAGGCTCTAATCGCGCAGGTTTAACGAGCAACTGACATGACTGATTGTTCTTCTGATTTAAAGCAATGCGAAAGCCGCCGCAATCCAACAATCTGTACAACTGTAGCTCGACTCTGCTCTGCTTATTGTAATGAAAGGCTCTGAAATGTCTGACAGATAGAATATTCCAGAAGGATTGATTTGGTGCTCGGATCACTCAGAATGTGCAAGCAATATAAAACCAGTGATTTGAAATCAAATATCATGTAAAAGCAGAGTCTACATTATTCACCACAGCGCTCTGTGTTTTTAGCTCTGCTGAAATGTTTAAACAGTCTGTTCCTTATCTTTCTGAATGTTATTATCGCAGCCTTTGCGATTTACCGCCGTTATTCCCGGGTGAAATCCAGGCATGCGTTTGTTTTTATGATAACGCTGAGATCTGCTGCTGCTCAAGAGAAATCTTTAGCAGGAGTTTAATGTCTTTAAATGTCAAAACAGTTCAAAATAGGCCATAATGAATCCAGGGGTATTTCAACATGTTGTTTTCTGTTCTCTCCCGGAAGTCAGTTTACTACTGGAAACTCTATAATATCATAGTTATACATTTTATATATATATTTATGTTTTATTTTTGTCAATTTGTGTCTTAAATATTTATGTTTCTGATGTATGAAATATGATACATTGTTTATTTAGCATAGCTTTACATAAATATGTATTATAGTATATAATACATATGTATATATAATTGTATAATATTAATTTATATTTAATAATTAATACATTATTATTATTATTTTTTATAATTGTATGTCTTTAATATTTATATTATAATTCAAATTGTTTATTTAATTATTTATTTTTGTCATTTTATCTTAGATATTTATTTTATATTTCTGAAATATACAATATAATTGTTATATTTATATAATGTTCTACATTATAATGTATTAAAACATAGAATTATATTTATTAACATTGTCATTTAATATAATATTGATAAATATTATTCTTATTATATATGTTTTTGTCTTAAATATTGATATTATATGTCTAAAATATAATATGTTATGTTTAACACTATTATAAATATATGTAATACTTTGTATTTATGTTATAGTTTAAAATATATAATTTACCTTCTTCATATATTGTAATATGTATTATTACAATATATTGTAATATTTAAAATATGTAACATTAGTATATGTAATATTTTATATGTATTTCATTTGATACATGTAATACATATGTAGATATCCTGTCATAGTTCATTCATATTGACACCTGATCCCTTGATTAACAGCCCTGCGTTCCCTGTGTCTTTGTCCGTCAACTCGTCTATGTACGTTGATGTAGTGTTTATCATTAATATTATTAACACGACTGTGACAGATTAAAGATGACAACTGCTGAGAGGGAAGTCTGCCGCTGTTAGCGGAGGAGTGCCGCCGCCGCCCGCAACTCAGACTGGTTTGCCGTTCGCGGAGGACCTTAGCCGCCATCACGGGAAATCAGCCGCTGTTCACGACGAGCTCAAAAGCTCATCTTATCTCCGCTGGTCCCGTCCAGCTCACAGCTCAAGCTATCTTCGTCGCCGCTGGTCCTGCCCAGCCCATCTTCGTCTCCACTGGTTCCGTCCAGTTCTGCGCTTACCCCTGGGCTTGTTCATAAGCTATATTGGAGCCCAGACCCAGAGCCAAATATGCTCCTCGCCAATCGCCAATCGCCAAATCGCCAATCGCCAAGCGCCCTCCGGTGCCTGCTCCTCGCCAGCGCTCTCCGGTGCCTGCTCCTCGCAAGTGCTCTAGTTTCCCCGCTGGTTCCGTCCAGCTCTTCAGCGCTAGTCATACCCGAGCACCCACGAGAGTTACGAGAGTCATTGTCAGCGCTTGTTGGTCCCGTCCAGCTACCTTTACCTACGCTGGTCCCATCCAGCTCCCCTTGGCCTCCGCTGGTCCCGTCCAAGCTCATGGCCTCCGCTGGTCCCGTCCAGCTCACCCTGGCCTCCGCTGTCCCATCCATGCGCTTTAGCCTCCGCGCGGCCCGAGCGCCCACGAAGTCAGCACTTATCCCGAGCGCCCCAGAGATCAGCACTACCCGAGTGCCCACGGGAGTCAGTGCTTCCAGAGCACCCCCAAGATCCAGCTCACTTTACCTCCGCTGGTATCCATCCCGTTCACCTTTGCCTCCGCTGGTCCCGTCCAGCTCATCCAGCTCACCTTACGCTGGTCCCGTCCAGCTCATCCAGCTCACCTTTATCCCGTCTAGCTCACCTTTCCCTCGGCTGGCCCTGTCCAGCTCGCCTTCCACGGCTCCTGATGAGATGGGGAGCTTCCCCAAGAAATTTTTTTGGGGGGGCTACCCTCCGTGGCCGCCTGAGTATCCGCCATGGCCGCATGAGTCCCCGGATCCACCTTTGATCCGCCATGGAATATACCTGTCCGGACTCAAGGTCCCGTGAGGCCTATTTCGATGTTATAACGCGCCTATTGTAATGTCAGACTTTGTCTTCCTTTTCTTGTGTCTCCACATATATGGTCCTTCCTGTTTCCTGGCATTAGTTCATTCATCCCCATCTGTGTTTGATTTGCTCCTCATCCCTTGATTATGTGTGTTCATAAGCCCTGCGTTTTCCTGTGTCTTTGTCCGTATATGTACGTTGATGTAGTGTAATTAAACATTATACTTTGTACTTGTAGTATTGTATAATATAATATAAGTGTAAAACAATATATAACCCTTGTTAAGCAGTACAAAGCAGGTTTTGTAACCGAACGATACTGAGATCTGTTATGTGCCAGACAGATATGGATCTGTGTAAAATGTTTGTCCAATTATCCTAACAAGTGATATCAATCTGCATATCAGATATCAGAGATCCAGCTGGCATGCTAAATAGCTCGTAAGCTGTCTTCACTTTGATAGTAATCCTCTCATTAACAGCTCGTCCATGCTCTGATAGCCACGCAACCTCCGTGTCTATATGCATTCAGACCGGACAGACGTGATCAATAGCATCTCTGTGGATGTTCCTGCAAGACAAAAAAACATTTCAAATGCCATGTTTTAGACCGTTTTGACCAAGAAAAGCACATGCAAAGACATTACTTCTTCTTTTGTTGACCGGCTTGTGAGTTAGTCTGAATATTGTGCATGTTTGCAGTCTCTTGGATTTGGGGGTCGAGTTGGGCAATCGATACCAAACAGAGGCTGTGAGCAATTAATCGTCTGCTCCATTACCGTGGTGCCAGCCAGGAATCTTAAGATAATGATGCTAGCGATTGGTGGGCAGCTTGTGTGTGGAGAGGGAAAATAGCAATCAATACACAGCCAAAGCTCTTTAAAAGATGATATGTAACTCAATAAGATCCGTAAGAACCCAGGACCTGCGCTATACTTTTGTTCTTTGATAATATGCCACTTATAGCAATGCAATGCAAGTAAATATCCAAGCGTCTTTCAAGTAGAGCGGATGGCATGACTCCATTAGTGTGAAGATTCCTCTCATTAAAGTTTCCTCAAACCATCGAGTGCCAAGTTTCATTGCCTTGGAAATCATTTGTGCTCTTTAAAACTAATGAAAAGGCCATTTCTATATGCTCACACATAATTATGAATGTTCTTAAGACGCCGGTGAAAAGAAAAGCATGATAGCATGTTTCTGAGCTGAATCCGGTGAAGTGGAGTGTAATGTGAGAAAATGAATAGGTAAAAGCTAACTGAGATATTGCCGTTTTTTTGCCTGCTGCCATTGGAATTAAAAGCACTCTAGAGTTTTAGAAGAGGTTTTGAAAGTGTATTACAAAAAATCCCAAATGAGATCTCTATTATATCTCAGTTTCTCTTGGACCGCATCTGAGATCAAATTGAAACCAAAAGAAGATATTTCCCGTAGAAAAGACCCTGTTATCTCCATGTGTCTCACAGCTGCACATATTTCATCAATGTCTCAAACTCGATCTTAATATAAATCTCTTTGATATCTCAATTTTTGCTCCTGGCCAGCAGTGAGATCAAATGAAGTCCCAGGCATTTTACCTGAGAAAAGACTCAAGTTATCTCACTTGTGTCCTCTTAGTATTTTGAAGAGATTTCAACAATGTCTCAGACTCGCTCTTAGGGGACAACAAAATCCCAAATGAGATCTCTTTGATATCTCCGTTGTTGCTCCTGGATGGCAACGATGAGTGAAATTAAAACCAAACTGAGTCCCAGATATTTTACATGAAAAAGACCCCAGTTATCTCACATATGTCTCCTCTAGAAGTTTTAGAAGAGATTTAAACAATGTAGTTAGAGAACAGAAATCCCAAATGAGATCTCTTTGATATCTCCGTTGTTGCTCCTGGATGAGTCCCAGATATTTTACATGAAAAAGACCCCAGTTATCTCACATATGTCTCCTCTAGAAGTTTTAGAAGAGATTTAAACAATGTACTTAGAGAACAGAAATCCCAAATGAGATCTCTTTGATATCTCAGTTGTTGCTCCTGGACAGAAATAAAATTAAATAGAATTCCAGATATTTTACCCGAGAAACAACCACAGTTGTCTCACATTTTTCCCCACTGAAATTATCTCATTGTCTCAATCTTTGCTCAGATTTGCCAAGAGACCAATATATTCTATGAAAAGATTTTAATTTAAGCTCAGAAGTTTCTCAACATATACTTTAAAGACCAAATGGACTGACACAATATCCAGATTCATTCTATGTGCTGCGTTTCTGTCAGTTTGGGTCTCATTTATTTCTATTTTATTTCTACTACAGAATTTTAATAGAAGCATCTGAGACGAAGTTGATATTTAAACAGAACGTCATGATATGAAAAATCAACCTCTGATCAATAAGATTGTCCTTGGGTTCTCAAGTCCTGCACTTTCTTGTTGACTAGATTCATCTTTGAACATTGCAACAAACCTTTCAAGTATACTATTTTCTGTTGTCAAATATGCTGTGTGGAATGAAAAGTAGATATTAATGCAGATTTGTTTTTGATTTATAGACTGATGCTGTGCCATGTGGCGAGAGCAAAGATGACAGGATTTCTTGTGTGACCGTTGCGGCGCAATTTACGCAGACTTAATGGCGTGTGAAATCAAAGCTTGTAGACCAAGATTGCTCGTTTGAGTCTGACCTCTTCTGCTCAAAGCTAAGAAGTAGCGGACGACCTTTTCTGTTCATTTCGTTTTTCAGCGTCAGGTTTGATTGGAGTGGGAGAAAAAGAGACATTAAAGGAAAATTTTAGTCTTTGGGGGGAAAAGCTCTGGATAAATATTTCTCATGGATGAATATTTCCACCCATCTCTTCTGCTTCATAAAATACCTATCTTGAGGGTGATCACAAAGCTCTAGCCTAGGAAAAGGAATTGGAATAGAGATGGAATAATGCAATTTTACGGAGGGCGTGTGACTTCGAGGAAGAGAGAGAGAGAGAGAGGTGGAGCGGTGTATAGAGGGAGGAATCGCTAATACAAAAGCTCCGTCTCAAAATCTAAAAAAGCTGCAGGCTAGCCTCACTGTAGCTGGTGTGTGTTGCATACCTTGAGCACTCTCTCTCCTCTCCACCTGTAGCTGGTGTGTGGTGAGCATACACTTATTGGCTCACTCTCTCTCCTTTTAGCTGGTGTGTGGTGAGCGCATACACTTGATTTTATGACTCTCTCTCCTCTCCACCTGTAGCTGGTGTGTGGTGAGGCATAAAGCTACACCTGTACTGGTGTGTGGTGGGTTTGTGAAATGTCATGAACATAAATGCAGTAATGGAATGTAAATGCAGTAGCATTGGATTCTCTCAACAGGCTTAGCTTTTGTTTCAAAGTCAGAGATAGAGACCAGATGGTGACTTTTTAGTATAGCAACTGCATAGCAACACCCTGGCAACCAGGTATATCACCTTAACTGCATAACAAGCATTAGAAATCACTCAAAACACTTTAGGAACCACATTGCAACTCCCTGGCAACCACCCTAGAATTGTACCAGTGTATTTTTTAAGCGGCTCCTATACTCAGCGGTTTACCTTTGTAACAGTATTTTGGTGTGTGGTTTTATAAGGCATCATTCAGGGTTTCCAACAAGAGCGAGCCGTTGTAAATACTTCAGAAGAGTTTTGTGAACACTTTCCAATCCAATGCTTTTGAACAGAAAAGCCGAGATTTTATTCATGAGGTCACAAGAGCACAGAGACTCTAAAAGCTGTTAATGCTTGAGAAAGCTGCTGGTGGAAAACCCGTCCGCTCCTCCATTTCACTGCCTCGGCTCTCGACTCCAGCTTTTCCTGAACTTTTCAGCTGCGGCCTGGCACTCCGAACACATCCGCCGGATTGGCAGGCCACTGAGCTGAGCGCGGTGTGAGGACATTAATCAAATTAGGCCGCTGTTTGATGCTTATTGGGTGTATTGGAGTTTGCCAGCTTATCCCTGCTGGCTGATTGTGTTTGCCGCTCATATTGGGTTACTGAAATTCTGCTTGGAATCAGCAATGACAAGGGCCATGCTTTGTGAGCACAGAGGTAACAATGACTCTCAAACCCAATATCGTATGCAAACGCTTTAATGCTGTTGGACAGAGTCGTCAGCAGGCTCACACGCTCCACAGATTTCTGCTGAACTTGAATGCTTGTAGAGTTAAATAGATTGTCAGCCTTTTGCGTGTATCGTTATTCATATTTTGGCTAATCTGATTATACTTTCAGCTACCAATAGTCTGCATATTGGGTTTGGACCTGCTCATAGATTCTTTCATAACTCTGAATCTCTTTTTTCATGCTTGGGTTTAGTGATTCCCGAATGAATGACTCAGATTTGTATTAGTGCCACTAGTGTAGTACAATTCCCAAACAAATGACTCTTGAGTCGATTATTTTTAGTCAATCAAAAATATAGAGTACAGTTCAACCAGTTGATTCCTGAGCAGTGCTTCTAATGAGTCTAATGAGTACGACTCTTGAATGAATGATTCTTATGAGAAAGTTTTTAGAGAATCATATACTGTATATACAGCTGAGACTATTATGACATGTAGGTAAAGATGCATATTATGCATTTTATCAGTGGTATGCAATGAATCAAATATGTCCCTACTTTTATTGATTAGTATACTGTAAGTGCGTATTTTTAAAGCCAGTTATTGGGTTGGATTGTGGAAGAATTCTTTATCTTTTGTTTTTATTTGTTTACAATTGTAATTATCTCATTTGATAATACAATCGCATTTCTTTATTTCAAAGATTTATTCCTAAATAATTTAATAAAAACAATACAATAATAAGAATAACAAATTAAAAAAAAATAAATGAATATTTATAAAATAAATGAATCAAATGTTACTACATTTTATTGTATGTTTTGTATTCTTATTATAATACAACCAAATAACAAAATCAAGTAAAATTAAACAATAATAACTTAAATTAAATAAATTCATCAAATATAAAAATAAATGTATTTATAAAAATAAATGACTCAAATATGGTATTATGTTTTATTGTTGTTTAGTATTGCGGTGTAGTAAATATTTAAAGCCAATTATTGGATTGTATTTTGTAAAAAAAAAAATATATATATATTTGCAAAACATAATACATTCAATGTTGTCAAAATAAATTAATAATAATAAAATTGAATATAAAATAAATATTTATAAAAAATAAACCAATCAAATATTCACTCTATTATTTGTTTAGTATTGTTGTGTAGTATGGATTTTGTTGTTGTTATCTTTTTTGTTTATTTATTTTTGTGATTATCTCACTTGGCAATAGAATTGCATTTCTTTTTTATTCCAAAATTTTTCTTTAATGACAGAAAAACAAGATATATCTTATTAAAATAAATATACTATTGAATAAATAAATAATTTCCCCAATCCAACCCTACTTAAGTGCATAACTTTGTGTTACCGGCATGAACGATATCTCAGATCTCATTTACGCTGTTTCTTTCCTCTGGTGACAGGAACAAAAGAAAGAAAGATGGGAGGATCTCGAGACAAAAAGAGAAAATGCATGATCACTTTGTCAAGCTCATGCAAACACCGCCGGTAAGCAAACAAAACAAACGCTCTCTTTGCTCCGCACACAGCAGCCGTTTTTGTGTTGCTCGATGTTTTGTGTGCACTGATCATGACTGCACTGTGCCAGGACGACCCCAAATCCTGCCATCGCCTGTAGGGCCGCTGAGGGACCCGTCCAACATGGCAGCCGTTCACTTGCCTGCTGCAGGCCAGCTCAAAAGCTGCTTGGACTTTATCCGGTGGCTCTCTGAGCTGGGATGAGTGCTCCTCATGGGCCGTCCTGGCAGATATCGTAACCCACAGTGCAGAGCAGCTTTATATGACCTATAAGTAGAAGTGATATGCACCTTGTAGCTATAAATCCAGATAAGCGGCGCTGACTGACAGGGTTTTATTGCCAATAGCCCTCCAGGCCACAATTGGCACCTGACAAGTGACATCCCGCCGGCCCGTTTGAAACATTGAGGTCCTCCGTGCTAACTGGAAGGGCCGGTCACATTCATTAACATTATGGAGGTTTTAATGGCGTCCTTATGACGGGTGAAAAAGCAGACAGATTGAGAAATGGAGGGTGCTTGAGGAGTGTCTCTAATCACAGCTGTTGCCCTCTCAATTTAGTGTGAGACATAAAATACCTCAAAATGTTCACCGACTTTAAGAGGTTATGCGTAATAATAAATAATTACAATGATGTTTAACCAGTCTAACTTACCGTTTGTAGCTAGCTACTGTAGACTGCAAGATGCTTAAAAAAGTAGCTCATAAAATAACCCAAAACAACACTAAGCAAAAACTTAATATAGCTTATTTATTTATATTGTGGTGTTTTTCATTGTATTTTATTATATTTGTTCAGGAATCTGCACTGCATATTTTCAATTCACTATAAAGAATTGACTATGATTATCATAATAATTTAATGGGGAATCAAACCCTGATTCATTAGAGATTGTGTGTCATAATTAATCGCTCATAATTGAATCATGATCTGTAGGTAGATACACTGCAAGATACTCCAAAAATAGCTAAAATTAATACAACTAGTTTAAGCTTTTTTAGCATTTCTATTCTTTTTAAAAGATAAAAATGGCTTTTATTTTACGTATTTATGTCTTTTTTATTTATTTATTTTATTTGCAATGATATGCAGTCCTGTTTATGTAAATTAAATATAGAACAGAACACGTTGCCCTTAAAAACATACTAATGATTTCCATATTTAATAAATATTTATGAGGAAAAGAATCGTATATATTTGTATGTGCATGCGTTTCATTTAAGCGTGGCAAATGCAGATGATTAACACACACGAATAAGGTTCTCATTAAAATGATAGACATGTCAGTGATTTCATTACGGCAGAAAATACAAACAGAAACACGAGTTAAAGAGACAGATCACGTTCTACAGTGAAGTTAGCAGATCACAGCACATGTCCTCGGGACATATAGCTCTATTTCCAGACAAAAATAACCACTTGTGTGCTCACACCAATTGATCTTTTTATCTCCGAAACAACTTTCTGAATATTCATCAGCGAGTCTCCAGAGACCCAATGCTGTTTTAGAGGGGAACGCTGAATTGTGAACAGCTCATCGCAGAGTAATACATTCACGCCTTCAAAGCGGCTCAATTGCTTGAAATTATCTTTAATTCTCGTCTATTCATGGATATCTAATTACAGTAATGGTTAGAGTGTACCTTTTTATTCCCGAGATAAAACAAGTGTCATGGCCTAGTGGAAAAATATGGACTTCAAATCTGCATTTGTGAAGCATTTCCTTTTAAATCACTTTATCAATATAAACCACTGTCAATCACGTAAATATCTCATTCATGTGAGAGTTAAACCACTTCCTGTGTACACTCAGAAATCCAATGCAGCTAATGGATGAACCCTATTGATTAACTTTAGCATGACATTCATTTCCGTCTCTGACAGAACACTGATCTCTCTTTGTTTGTCAGTCAGTAGAGCTGAAGTCAGGCCATGATATCGTGACGCTCGTCTGCTCGAGAGCGAATAGCAGCACTTCCTGCAGTCGTCACGTCAGGAGATGAAGCCGCGGACAGCATGGAATGAAGTTAGACGCCTCAAATGTCACTGAAAAATTAAAGGGCATGAGAGAGTGCTGCTGTGAGAACGAGAAAACAACAACACTCAAGCCAGTGTGCATTCATTTATTTATTTTCAATTAATTATTTAAATAATTTGTATTTATTCTCAATGTAAATGATTGAAAAAAATATTATTAGATTCTCATTTCTTCTTTTTATTATTTTTTTATATAAAATAATAAATAAAACGATTTATAACAAAATAATAAAAACAATAATAAAAGTTGAACCATTTAAATGTTTTTAAATATTTAATATAATATTTCTTATTTTCTCTCAACTCTCATTATATATACATATATATATATATATACACAAACAGTAGTCAACATTTGAAGTGGATCAAAGTAGGTTTTAGTACAGCTTTGCTGCTAAAGCACGGGATGCTGCTTACCGGCGGTGTTTGCGTGAGCTTCAATAGATAACAAAGTGATCATGCATTTTCTCTTTTTATCTCGAGATCCTCACATCTTTTTTTTCTTTTTCTGTCAGTCTTAGTACACGATATACAGAAGAGTCGAGTTTTAAATAGGAAAAATATCGAAACACTTTGGTCATTTTTGAGCGCGATGCTAACGGTCTAATCAGATTCAATGAACTATGCTAAGCTACGCTAAAAGCGCTCCCGCCAGACCCGGAGATCGGCTGGATGGATTCGAAAACGGTAAAACTCAACCGTTTAACTCTTGGGGAGATAGAAAATGAGCCTATTTTCAGAAATAGTGGAGTGTTCCTTTAAATGCCAGCGTTGTCTTTGATCTGTGTTCAGAATCGGTGTGTTCGGTGCCCACGTGATTTTATAAACAGTAAAGCAGTCTTGTATTCTCAGCATTCCTCACACGGCACGACTGCCTTCCCATAGATTCTCCAGCCTCCTGCAGAGACCTGCGCCATATGCTCAGCTCCTCTCTGGTGAAGAAGCGTGCAGGGGGCCGGAGAGATTTACATCAGGATGAAGTAATCCTGTCTCCACCGCCAGGTTCAGAAGTCTGCTGGATAACAAGATATCATGTAACTGGCCACACTGCGGATAAATGTGGCTGTTGCTCCTCTTCTGAGTGATTAATCTCGTTCTGTTCATGCACACAGTTTAGTTATTTTTGGATGAACTCATCATGTTTGACCGTGATAGCCGTAGCAATGTTTTGGCATCTTGCAGCTGTAACTAAGAGACTAAATTCAAGCCTGTTTGGAGAGATAAATCCCACTTTCCACTGCAAAAAAAAAGGTTTTCTTAGTCAGTGCTTGACTTGTTTTCCTGTACAAATATCTAAACGTTCAAAAATCAAGATGCATTTACATGAGATGCAAAATTACTTCAGGTAGAACAAAGTCTTGTTTTCTAAAACAAATTTTGTAAATTTATACTCAAAACGAGAAAAATAATATGCCATTGGGATTAGAAAAATACACTTTTTTTCAAGAGAGAATTTAAATGTGTTCAGTATCAATTCAGTTCAAATCTAGTTTTTAATTTTTTTTTTTTTTACCAAGAAGTAATCTTTGTTTAATTCTCATTACCATAATGTGTCATTTTTTTACATTTATTTTCTTATTCGATTTTCATTCATTTAGAGTCTACATTTACATTTAGTCATTTAGCAGACACTTTTATACATACATACATAATGTGTGTGTGTGTGTGTGTGTGTGTGTGTGTGTGTGTGTGTGTGTGTGTGTGTGTGTGTGTGTGTGTGTGTGTGTGTGTGTGTGTGTGTGTGTGTGTGTGTGTGTGTGTGTGTGTGTGTGTGTGTGTGTGTGTGTGTGTGTGTGTGTGTGTGTGTGTGTGTGTGGTGTGTGTGTGTGTGTGTGTGTGTGTGTGTGTGTGTGTGTGTGTGTGTGTGTGTGTGTGCGGTGTGTGTGCGGTGTGTGTTGTGTGTGTGTGTGTGTGTGGGTGTGGTGTGTGTGTGTGTGTGTGTTTGTGTGTGTGTGTGTGTGTGTGTGAGTGTGTGTGTGTAATGCAATGCAATATACTATTTTTAAATATTTATTAAAAATGCAATATACTATTTTTAAATATTTATTAAAAATGCAATATACTATTTTTAAATTTTATAAAAAATGTTAAATATTAAATATATTCTTTTACTTTTGTATAAATATTAAATATATTCTTTTACTTTTGCACGTTATATAAATATTAAATTATATTTTTTATTTTTGCACGCGCGCTTCATTATAAAAATAGACAAAAGTACTTAGACAAAAGTACTTAGACAAAAGAAATATTGTTTTTATTCATTTAAATATCTCTGAAACGGTTTTTTATACATTTAAATATCTCTGTTTTTTACATTTAAATATCTCTACAGTACGTCGTTTCGAGCTCGCTGTTCAGACGGAGGCGGCAGTATAAGCAAGAAAAGATGAGAAAAGCGTGGGGACGTCGCTTCCGTCATGATCACAACAGGTGCTTTTAATGAAGCCGCAGCTCTTTAGATGCGTGTCTTTCTAAAACAGTAAGTCAGATCAGCTGAGAGCGGCGCTGAGCAAAAGAGAGGCAGAGGTGCGGAGCGAGAGTAATGATATTTTGATTGGCGTCGTTTGATAGCGAGCAGATTTCCATCACGCTTCCCGTCCTTCCAGAGTCTCGCTGATCTCTTCAAAAGGCTGTAAATCACGGCTGGCACTCGTCCAGCTTCATTCCTCATTACTCATCATTAGTACATTCAGAGGATTTGAAGAGTCGTCTTGAAATAATGAGCCGGTCTGAAAGAGCTTTTTGGTTGGACTTGTAGGGGAATTTTACATTTACTTGCTTCCAGAAGAGAGTAGTTCATAGCAACTTCATGAACACCCTGATAACCCCCTAGCAACCACATAGCAACTTCCCAAACACCCTAACAACCACACAGCAACCTCTGGAACATCCTAGTATCAGCTGCATAGTAACAATACCTTGACAGCCAGTAGCCACTGCATAGAACACCTCCAACACTTCCTAGTAACACCCTAGCAACCACATAGCAACTCCCCAACTTAACAACCACATCACCCTAACAACCACACAGCAACCTCTTGAACATCCTAGTATCAGCTGCATAGTAACAATACCTTGACAGCCAGTAGCCACTGCATAGAAACATCCTGAACATCCTAGTAACACCCTAGCAACCACATAGCAACTTCCCAAACACCCTAGATTCCACATAGCAACCTGAACACCCTAACAACCACACAGCAACCTCTGGAACATAGTATCACTTTCTGAAGTTACACTGCTAGAAAACATCCTGAACATCCTAGTAACACCTAGCAACCACATAGCAACTTCCTGAACACCTAACAACCACATAGTAACTTCTGAACACCCTAACAACCACACTGCAACCTCTTGGAACATCCTAGTATCAGCTGCTAGAAACAATACCTTGACAGCCTCTTACCCTGAACATCCTAGTGCACCCTAGCAACCACATAGCAACAACCCTCTCTGAACATCTAGTATCAGCTGCACTAGTAACAATACCTTGACAGCCAGTAGCCACTGCATAGAAACATCCTGAACATCCTAGTAACACCCTAGCAACCACATAGCAACTTCCTGAACACCCTAGCAACCACATAGCAACTTTCCTGACACCCTAACAACCACACAGCAACCTCTGGACATCCTAGTATCCAGCTGCATAGTAACAATACCTTGACAGCCACTTAGCCATGCATAGAACATCCTGAACATCCTAGTAACACCCTAGCAACCACATAGCAACTTCCTGAACACCTAACAACCACATAGTAACTTCTGAACACCCTGAAAACCCCCTAGCAAACCACATAGCAACTTCCCAAACACCCTAACAACCACACAGCAACCTCTCTGAACTCTAGTATCAGCTGCATAGTAACAATACCATTGACAGCCAAGTAGCCACTGCATAGAACATCCTGCACATCCTAGTAACACCCTAGCAACCACATAGCAACTTCCTGAACACCCTAGCAAAACCATATAGCAGCTTTCTGAACCAACCTAACAACCACACAGCAACCTCTTGAACATCCTATTCAGCTGCATAGTAACAATACCTTGACAGCCACTTAGCCACTGCATAAAAACATCCTGCACATCCAGTTAACACCCTAGCAACCACATAGCAACTTCCTGAACACCCTAACAACCACATAGCAACTTTCTGAACACCCTAACAACCACACAGCAACCTCTTGAACATCCTAGTATCAGCTGCATAGTAACAATACCTTGACAGCCACTTAGCCACTGCATAGAAACATCCTGAACATCCTAGTAACACCCTAGCAACCACATAGCAACTTCCTGAACACCCTAACAACCACATAGTAACTTTCTGAACACCCTAACAACCACACAGCAACCTCTTGAACATCCTAGTATCAGCTGCATAGTAACAATACCTTGACAGCCAATACCATCTGCATAGTAAACATCCACAGCCATCCTAGTTAACACCTAGCAACCACCACTGCATAGAAACATCCTGAACATCCTAGTAACACCCTAGCAACCACATAGCAACTTCCTGAACACCCTAACAACCACATAGCAACTTCCTGAACACCCTAACAACCACATAGTAACTTTCTGAACACGCTAGCATCTGCAGCAACTTCCTGAACACCCTAGCAACCATATAGTAACTTTCTGAACACCCTAACACCACACAGCAAACTCTTGAACATCCTAGTATCAAGCTGCATAGTAACTAATACCCTTGACAGCCACTTAGCCACTGCATAGAAACATCTGAACATCCTAGTAACATTCCTAGCAACCACCATCAAGCAACTTCTGAACACCCTAACAACCACATAGTAACTTTTGAACACCCTACACCACATATAACTTTCTGAACACGCTAGCATCTGCAGCAACTTCCTGACCACCCTATCAACCATATAGTCACTTTCTGAACACCCTAACAACCACACAGCAACCTCTTGAACATCCTAGTATCGCTGTAGTAACAATACTGGGACAGCCACTTAGCCACTGCATAGAAACATCCTGAAATCCTATCAGTAACACCCTAGCAACCACATAGCAACTTTCTGAACACCCTAACAACCACACAGTAACTTTCTGAACACGCTAGCATCTGCAGCAACTTCCTGAACACCCTAGCAACCATATAGTAACTTCTGAACACCCTAACCAACCCTCACCAGTAACTTTCTGAACACCTAGCACCTCTGCTAGCTAGCAACTTCCTGAAAAACCACAAAAACCTAGCACTAAACACCCTAGCAACCTATAGTCACTTTCTGAACACCCTAACACCCACACGGCAACCTCTTGAAACTA